>VWZI01000574.1:96668-107280 GCA_013396835.1 Psilopogon haemacephalus
AAAAAAAAGAAAAAATAAAAAGGAAAAAAAAACCAACCACAAAAAAAATTTCATTTTCTATAATGATTCTGTGTTAGGCCAGAACTTGGTTATGTCACAGTATTAGCACTGCCTCAGTTAAAGGTTTAATTTTTGTTTAAACCTAGAAGTGCAACAGCAGTTTTACCACAGTCTGCACTCGCAGAACTAGGGAAAAAAAAAAAAAAAAAAAAAACAACAGCAAACTGTGTCATGCACCAAACCCTTGGTGTGTGCAGCAAAGGTTTTGCTTCCTCCAAGCAGCATTCTGTTGACTGCAAAAAAAAAAAAAATCCAGTTCAANCATAAAATAAAAGAGGTGGTTTAGTTTATACATTTTTAGATGAAAACCATTAATGTCTAATTTAATCTTAATACCAAAACTACCAGATTGGAAAGTTTCTGACTGTTATTGCATAGCAAGTTTCAGCAGGAGGAGAGAGTGGTCCATTGTGGCAATAGTGGTAGCAGCATGGCAGTGAGACACTGATTAATGTAATTTGCTTACAAAATCTGGTGAAGCGAGCATTTTTAAAACCCAGTTTCATCCTTAATAGAAATCTGAATTTAGCCTAAAACCGGAGGTTTCCCTCTTCTAACACGTGGGCTTAGTAACAGGCAGGTAAAATTAACTAGGCTAGTTCTTCTATAAACTGTTCAATGTTGTAGGAAACATTTTTGGGGCGGTGATGTTTTTCTTTTTTAAGAATGCAATGCACTAAAACTCTTTTAAGAATGTAGTTAATACTGCTTATTCATAAAAACAGCGTATACCTGTGTTTAGATTTAAGATCAGCTCTGGCTTTTTTTTCTTTCTTTTTTTTTTTTAAGTCAGTTTTATTTTATGAATAAGTTCTGACATTTGTAATAAATGTCTTGAGAGTAATAATTTGTTTAATGGCTACATGTTCATTACTTGAGAAACCTTGAGTGTGTAATAATCTGTTGGTGTTGTGTAATAATGCACAGTGTCACAATTCAGCCATTTTCCTTTTTTTTTCACTTTTTCTTTTTTTTTTTTTCCTCCATTCCTTTGGTGGGGTACTTTGTTGACAGCTGCCTTAAGCTGTTCATTCAGTGAACAGGCTCTCAGTGTTTCATGGGCTTTGTCTTCTGCTGTGGTTAACTTTCCTTTATGGCATGACAGGTAGGGCTTTTTTAAACACACATTCTTCAGTTCAGTCAAGCTGGTGGCTTGAGCAGCTGGTCACACAATCAATTAAGAGCCAAGAGCACCGAGTGTGCAAAACTGAGACTCGACAGACCCTTCTTTTGGTGTCAGATTTGACTGCTGTAAATCCTTCAACCCCAGTCAGCGTTGCTGCTGAAGACTCTGCTTCGAACATCGCAGATGGTTGAAAAGTGAGCGGTAAACACGCACCGCCAGCGTACACATGTGCACACACATCCCACTCCCCTCCCTTCCCCACCTACGCCCCCCCAAAAGAAAAAAAAAAAAGAATCAAAACTCAAGAAAGCCTTACATTTGCTGGCAGAGGAATACCTAGAACTAATTTTTTTTATCGTATGACTTTTGGATAGTGTTGAAGGTGAAGGATATGTTCTTTTCCGGCCCAGTGTGGTCAGCCAGAAGAACGATCAGCCTTTTGTACTATAATGAACTAAAGGGGACTTGGAAACACAGTGTGGTGGTAGACATGGGTGTAATCACACAGCTGCCCTGTAGTGTAGTTTACCGAAGCTGATTTGATTGAATGTCAGTCTGCGTGATTTAAATCTTCCAGCGCTATGCGGTCAAAAATTAATCTAGTCCTTGAAAGCTGATGCTATTCACCTAGAGGAAGATGCTCCAGTACTGTAGGGATGCCCAGGTCGTGGATATGTGCTGTTGAAGCTTTGAGGCACCAAGGTGAGGACTCTCTCTTTCCTTTGGTGAGGCTGCCCCGCCTGGCAGCTTCTGCCTCCACAGAAGTGCCAACATGGCAAGGTAAAAACAGTATTACAAAACCACTACGTATACCAACATTGAACTCTTCAAACAGTGCTTTTGTAAGCAAAGAAGAAAAGCTCCTAGGTTTAGTTTTAAGCTTTAATAAGTAATAATTTTCTGTATCTGTAAGTCAAAGTAACCCTAACTTGTATGACTGCAGTGTTTTTATTTTTTATCTTATGCACATGTTATGTTGGAGAAAATGTTTACAAAAAATGGTTTTGTTACACTAATGTGCATCACATATTTATGGTTTATTTGAAAGTGATTTTTGTGGGTTTTTTAGTTTTTCATGGTAGTAGTAGTACACTTTTTGTGATTTATAACCCCAAACTCTGCTGATTATAAAGATGCTAAACGATAATACAAAATGACAAACTGCATTAAAATTACTAATCGTAGAGCTGCAAAGCAGACTGGTGACAAGTAAAACACTCAGCCTTTTTTTTGCAGTGCTATCTAACTTGTCTTCTGTGTATTATGGAAATTACTGTTTTTTTCCCGTTTTTCCTTAAATAAAGTCAAATTGACACCTATTGTATGTGGAAAGTATTTTGAATATCTCCTGGCTGCAGAAATCAAACTGCATGTTGCCTATTTGGATGTGTCATAAGAACAAAAGCCTTATATTGTCAAATCTCACAGTTTTAGAGACTTTGACAGTAAATGGGGACTTTTGAGGGCTTTTTTTGTTGTTCTTTTTTTTTCCTTAAAGCCCTATCGCCTGGTGCAGTTGCTCTTTTGAGAATTACCGTTTTCCTTTTAAAGGGAAAAAAAAAAAAGAAGCTTAGAAACATTAGTGAGTGCCTGGTGGTTGGGAAAGAAGAAGTTGCACAGAGGAGAGCCTGGACGCGTTGTGAACGTGCCCTCCTGCCGCACCACTCTGCATGTGGTTTTTGTGAGCTGGCATTACTTGCTGCTGAGGGTGCAAGGAGCAGGAGTCCTGAGCCAGATTCTCCCACAGCTCCAAGGTATAAGCTGTGAATACTGAGCAGGTTTGATGCAAAGCTGCCGTTTGCACCTTCTGGAGTTCTTGTTGGCCCTTGCCTGTGCTTTTCCACCATGGGCTGTGTGTGTTTTCTGAAGTGGAGATAAGCAGTAGACATTTCCTTCCGACTGGGCCAGTCTCTGTGAGAGGAAGAGGAAGTCCCTGTTCCTGAGCTGTTGCCTTTATTTGCACTTTCATCTGCAAAAGGCAGGGGTTGTGGTGTAAGTTGAAAAATGTTTCAGGATTTCACATGCTTCCTATGGACAAAGGTATCTGAAATCCTCAAGCCTCACAGCATTTCCGCTTCTGCAAGTGCAGATACTGACAGATAAAAAAACTAGTAGGACCAGCCAACAGCTGGTCATGCTTCTACTGGCTTAGTTCCATTTGCTGCCCCAAAGCTGCTGGTTTTCTGCAGTCGTTCTTGACCTGTTGAAAGATTTTCCTCGGTTAAACATACTTAGCATAGTTGTGCGCTGTAGCTGGTTGTGAAGACGGATACAAGCTGTTGCTCATTATGCTGTACACTAAATAAGTGAATACAGCAAACCCAGGTCTGAGCTTCACTGTGTGCACCACCAAAGACAATAGATAATGTACAAAACCTTCACAGTCCTGTGAAGGAAAATAGAACAGCAGTAAAGGATGACATTAACAAGATGAGAGTACTGGAGCAGATCTCATTTCTGTACAGGACTTGTGTGGGTAGCAGTGGTGAGAGGAGCCCAAATACATACCATTTGAGGGGAGATGGGCTCTATGCAGGACAGAAGAGAACAAATAGTGCAGCAGAAGAACAACATGGGCATCTTCAAAATAAAAAATTGCAGCAGTAAAATTAGAGACAGAAATTATAAAAAGGAACATTTGAAACAATGTTTTTACAAAGCTTTAAAATACACAAGTCAAATACAGTAATGAAAAATGCAGAACCCATGAGATAAAAGTTTGCAAATCATAAAGAATGCAAGAGGCAGCCTTTTTTGGAGGCTGCTTTGCTGAAAGGCTCTCACTAGAGCATTAGGAACACCTGTCCTATGAAGAAGGGTGAGGAGAGTTGGGCTTGTTCAGCCTGGAGAACACAAGGCTCTGGGGAGACCTGGCTGTGGCCTTTCAGTACTTAAAGGAGACCTACAGGAAAGATGGAGACAATCTGTTTAGCAGGAACTGTTCCTGCAGGACCAGGGGTAATAGTTTTAAACTGAAAGAGGGTAGATTTAGACTAGATACAAGGAAACAATTTTTTCTTATGAGGGTTGTCTAATGCTGGAACAGACAGGTTGCCCAGAGAGGTGGTAGAGGCCCCATCCCTGGCACATTCAAAGTCAGATTGGAGAGGACTCTGAGCAACCTGTTCTAGTTGAAGATGTGCTTGATTTTTGCAGTGGGGTTGGACTATATGAGTCAAAGCTGTTTCTGTCTTCTTCCCACATCACTGGAGAGTTACCAGCTGTGGTGCTTGTGCAAGCAGTTATGGCCAGCCTGGTTTATTTGCTGCTGGCTTGGTCTTTGCTTGGAAATCCCAAGCTGTCCAGCAAGAAAGCAATCCTGGGAACTTAACTTTGAGAAGACTTCCTTTGTCGTATGAGAAACATGCTTTATGACTGGGATTTCAGCTGCATGCAAGAGGTGTCCCTTGCCTGCTGGGCTATTTTGATGCATGTAATGGGCACAAGTTCAAAGAGCCATATATGCCCAGCAGCTGTAAAAATTCTGCCTGCAGCTTTCCTCCAAAACATGCAAATTTGCTGCTGAGCTCCAGCACTCAGCATTTGGCCTCTTTATAACCCATTCATGGAAAGAAAGCTAGTAACACCTGCCTCCTTTTGACTTAACCTCCTTTTTGAAGAGCTTCTGTTTTTTAACATATTGCAGCGTTGGTGCCTCTCAGGGAAGCGTGGAAACACAGAGGCAGGCACCAGTATTGCTGCATGAACTGCTGTGGAGATTGCTGGGTGGAGGAGTTGAAGAAGAGCATCAGGTAATCACAGTCACTATTTTTGTTCTGTGATTATGTGGCTCCATGTGGCTTATGCTTCAATAGCAGGTAAAAGCTCTAGGTACACTGACCATCATGCTGCTGCTTAGCTATCTGTTTTATCCCAGTCTTGTTCTAAACAGTAATAAACTAGAGAGGAAGGTGTTCTGTTGTTAAGAAAATAATTTCCTGAGTCAATAAAAGTACATCCATTCCAGCTGAGGAAGTGACAGGGGTTTTTTCTTTGTTAAATTGTAACAGGAAATTCAGTTCAGTGTTTCATTCTCAGGGTTTTGTGGTTCTCTGTGGTAAGAATGTGGCATGGGAAAGTCAGATGAAGTTGTTCCAACTGCTGTAGGCAGGTCGAATTTTATGTAGCCTCTGTATGAAATTCTTGTTGCACAACCTTGTATATGTAAGTTGTCCATTAAATGGCATTGCCACACTTTTTTCTTTCAGTATTGGTATCTCCTAAGCAATTTTGCCCAGGCCATGTTAGCCATGGGAAAAGTATTTTCCTGGCTGTCAGACAACTGTTGGAGTGAAGTGATTGTAAAATACATTTTGCCTTGGCTCTTTGCATGGGGCAATTACAGACAATTTTTGATAGAGTTCCTTGGTATAGTTAGTAAGATTTTTATGAACAGGCAAAGCTAAGAGATGGAAGAGAGTAAACAATATGTTTGGAAGCTTTTAGTGAGTCAGAGAGATAGTAAGAAAAGAAATTTTAGTTTGAAGTCTTAACCACAAAAGGATCTCAGCCCCTTTGGCTACTGTTGTCGCCTATGGTGTATGATGGAGCCAATGGAGTGTAACCAACATGGTTGCTTTCCTGGGCTAGAAACTGATGCTTACTAACTTCAGGCAATTCCAACAGAAAGTTATTAGCAAGGCTAGACCTGTGAAAAAGCAACACATAGAGGGAATTCATATTTTGCTCTTCTGTTTTGTTGCAATGTTTTTTTTATCAAATTTTCCACCATGCTAAATATACATGTGCATGCAGATGGCATAGAGCCATACTTACTTGAAACAATAAGGGTCCTGGCTTTTGGCAACTTTTAATTTCCTCTTGGTGGTGCTACAAGGCAGAAAGTGGACCTGAGTCCTCCTAGAAGACCCTTGTCAACTGCAGGCTTAAGCTTTTGTTTAACTTCAAATATAGCATAGATATAATTGTGTCAAATTCTGGGACACTCAGTTCAAGAAGGACAAGGAACTGCTTGAGAAAGAGTCTACAAACATGATTAAGGGAGTGGAACATCTCCCTCTTGAGGAAAGGCTGAAAGAGCTGGATCTCTTTAGCTTGGAGGAGACTGAGGGGTGACCTCATTAATATTTATAAGTATGTGAAGGGTGAGTGTTAGGGTGATGGAGCCAGGCTCTTCTCAGTGATGGCCAGTGATAGGCCAAGGGGCAGTGGGCGCAAGAGGTTCCACATAAACGTAAGGAAAAACTTTGCACTGTGAGGGTGACATAGCTCTGGAACAGGCTATCCAGAGAAGCTGTGGAGTCTCCTTCACTGGAGACATTAAAAGTCTGCCTGGATGCATTCCTCTGTGACCTAATCTGGATGCTTCTGCTCTGGCAGGAGCAGGTTTGACCAGGTCTTTCAAGGTCTCTTCCAACCCCTAGCATTCTGTGATTCTGCGATAATCTAAACTCCATGCTCTCTAGCACTTAGCTGTACACCTATCCTCAGCCTAATGCTTAAATGTAGTCCCAAACCTGAAGGCAGACTTTCTGGCAATGGATCCTGCCATGGTGCAGCCTGGCAGGACCAGATTTATGTGCACGTACAGAAGTTCTGTCCCAAGAGCTGGCTTGCTGAGCTTCATTAAGTCCTAAACGTACCCCAGTCAAATCACAAAAAAATACTGGAAAATTCATCTGGAAATCTTGTCAATGTTTGAGTAATGAAATTAACCAAAAGATAAGAAGAGAGCAGAAACTGACAGAGAATGTTAAAATGCAAAGCATGTAATTATAGACTCACAGTCATAATGACTCTAATGGATATCAGAGACAAGTATAAAAGGCGAATAAATTATTTCAGGGCATAAAGAATCAGTTACGGATAATTAAGCTGCAATTATCATTACTGTGCTGCTGTGATAGCATTTTTTTAAGCTAATTTTTCTAAAATGGAATAATGCAAGTTAAGAATTAATTCATCTGCTATCTGCCATTCAGAAAAAAAAAATGCTTTTCAAAAATATGCTAGTGGGACAGATCTTGGTTTTACACTAGTGAAAACAACAGGGATTTTTATGAAGTGATTTATTGCACAGCACACAGCTGTTAAGTGACATCATTTAAACTCATGTTCTGTGAAATGGGTAAACCTATGCTTATGGCAAATCATGTAAGCCAGAAATCAGGTTCAATGTCATCCTTCACGCATTTAAAGTGAAGTGATTTGGTAATCCAGGGCTTTGAGCAACCAGCAGCATTCCTGGTTCAGTCTGCAGCACTGAGATGGACAAACCTGGAAACCAGCCATTGAAAAGGAAAGTTCCATTATTCAATACTGAGACAATAGTCACTAGTGTTACCTTGCCCTAAATGGGCCCTTGTAAAATGTGTCAAGTGAGCTGCCAATCCGTGAACAGGTGTGGTGTGTGAAGGACCAGTAGCTCAAGACATGAAATCAGAGACTTGAGGTGGCAGTGGCATTACAAAAGGTGAGCCAACAAGGCTATGGACCACCTTTTAAGGCATTTAAAGGCATTGAAGACTTCACAGCAGGAGGATAACTTTTTCCTGGTACCAATGTATAAACTGAGATGTTAAATGTGGCAACAGACATTTCAAACAAAAGTTGACTTTGCCTATATTGGTGGTAATCAGTACAAAGGAGCAGGTTACAGGTCCTTTGTGGTTGTGAACTACAGGTAGTTACAGGTATTTGCAAAGCAGTTACTGGGAGCCCTTAATTACTGTTTATAAACGATTAATTAATGTTTATAGATATGTAAAGGGTGAGTGCCAAGAGGATGGAGCCAGGCTCTTCTCGGTGATGCCCAAGGACAGGACAAGGGGCAATAAGTGGAAGCTGAGGCATAGGAAGTTTTATGTGAACATGAGGAGGAATTTTTTCACTGTGAGGGTGACAGAACACTGGAACAGGCTGCCCAGGGAGGTTGTGGAGTCTCCCTCTCTGGAGACATTCAAAACTCGCCTGGACATGTTCCTGTGTGACTGCTATAGGTGATCATGTTCTGGCAGTGGGGTTGGACTAAATGATCTTTTGAGGTCCCTTCCAGCCTGTGACATTCTGTGATAAAATCCTGGGTGCCCTTCAGTGTTCTAGCTGGCTTCCAGCTGCAGCTGCAGAAGTGTTGGTGTTCCCTGGGCAATGAAGGTGTCCCAGGTACCTTGGACATCTGTGAGAGATCTGCATGCTTGGGTTTAGGTAACTGAGTCACATCAAAGATTTTAACATGTTTGTCATGACAAACCCCTCAGCCTAGGGCTTGTCATTCATTGCATGTGTTTGTGTACTGCCTTGCATAACTTCACCAGTTGTTGCCATAATGCAAACCCTTAGAAAAAGGATTTTTTTTTTTTAAATTGAAAAAATTGAAAATAATGGGGTTTAATGCTCCTAGCTTAAATTTCAGCCAGACACCTCTGACTACTGCTCAATGTTTGATTACATTTACAGACTCTCATTGAAGTGCTGTGCTCACTCTGCAACAGATGGCCCTCATGGGAGGGATAAGTATTAAAAAAAAAAAAACCTCTATCTTTGTTAATTAGTTTTGGAGCCATATGTATATCTTACTTGGCGACATCCAAAGTGCTCATTTTCTGATTAATTATATCAACTTACTAATAAACTATTCTGCATTCATATAAAGCAGAAGGAGGGTTATCATTCAAAGCTCTTTTTTTTTTTTTTTAATGCCTGTTAAAATAAGGAACAAAAGGTCGGGTATTTTTATGGAAGAAGATTTTTAGAAGCATTTCTTTAAGGAAATATCAAAGTGAAGCATTGCCATATCTGGTCAAGCTAATTAATTTACTTCTAATAACTGTAATTTTTGCTTGCTGCAATAACTACCAAGATGTCTCCATGTTAACTGTAATTTGAATTTTCAAGGTGTTTCCCTGTTGCTCCCTACATCCATCATGACACTTTTTGAATGGACAGCTTCTGTCATGGTCCAGCTCACAAAATTTTGTCTGTAAAGATGGTATATTACATCAGGTTACACTTAGATTTTTGAGGTGCTGGATATACCTATACAAACCAATGAGCTGACTGAGAAAAGATTCTGATGGGTAAATACTGTATGAATCTTATAGAATTAAGTATTTTAGAGTGTGTTAGTTTGGCACAGACTGAATATTTTGTTTAACTGACCTCAGACAAAATTTACATCTCACATTCCTTGATCAGAGTCCATGTATTTCACAAAACAAGCCTTTTTTTTTCCCCATGGCAAGTATCAGTTAAATGGCAAATTAATTTTCTAATTAAAAAGGAAACTATTGAGATGGAAAATGCATAGCCCCCTTGTGATGTTTATATATGAAGTACTGTAGAGATGGTTTGCCCTGTTTGCCAGCATTTCCATTTGTGAACTGCCTTATGGCTTGCTGCAGATGTCAAGTTCTTCATTGCCTTTAGACCATGGCACCCACAGGTCCCATCTGCAGACTCATGGACAAGTGCAGTGTTTTGGGTGGGTGCCATGGAGTGAGTTTTTGGTAGAACAACTGAAGTGTGGAGGGGGAAAGTAAAAACTCAGAGACCCTGCCAAGTGCACAAGCCCTTCCTCAGGTGTACTAATCAAAAATGGAGAACAAGTCCTTTCCATTTAGCTGACCAAAGGGAAATTGAGGCTGAAAAGGGGGAAAGGATGACTGTGCTATGTAAAACCAGTGTCTACAATGGGCTCCCAGTTTCTGGTGCCTGTTTCTCCAGTTTGTCTTTGGAAGATTGTTTATTAATCACATTTAAACATGTATCTTCTGCCTAAAAGTGAAAAGCGTATGCTTGATCTTTCTTTTGTGAAGACAGTAAAAAAAAACAAAAACATTTTCCCACAATTTCTGCTTGGGGGCTTTTAAAGAGTGATTCCTTGCATCACTGGTGGCATGGGAGGTGAGCACAACCACAGTGTAATAAATGAGCCAGAGATTTTATTTCCAAAGCTCATTTCTTTTATTGTATAGCAAGCGAAACAGTGCTGGGTGCAGGGGAGTGAACTCTCCACACTGCACACCACCAAGAAAGTTACACACATTTTAATACTGATTCTTGACGTCTTCTATCTTCCCCCCCTCCAGTGGTTTCTCAATTAAATGTCCTTTCAGTGAATCCGGTCTCAGTCTTCACCTTTGCTGTGGTCTCGTGATGGGATTTGTAGGCTCCTTAATTTATGTATGGGCAGAATGCTCTGCCTATTGTCTGTTATCTTCCTTGTTCCTCTTTGGATTGTTTTAGTCAGAACACATTCCAGCGGCACGCCACAAACACCCTTTCTTTCTGGCTTTTTACTAAAGTCTATATTGACACGAATGAATGCTTTTTATCACAATCCCCCATTTTCTTTTTTTTTATTCCCATCATTCGTGTCAATGCTTCCAACCTGCCTAATACCTGTTGTTCAGGGGTTCTGGTCTCTGATTCCTCAGCTTTTATTGCATGCAAACCTGAGATGGCTTC
>VWZI01000587.1:0-71307 GCA_013396835.1 Psilopogon haemacephalus
GCTTGAGCTTTGACTTTTTGGACACATCAAGCACAGAGTCCCAAATCTTCTCAGAGCTCCATGCAAGCCCACAGATAAGCCAAGGCTGAGTTCCAGCAAGGCAGCTTCTGTTTCTTTCTGGTTCAAGCCAGGCTGATAGCCGGGGCTCTGATGCTTCTTGAGGTCAGGGAGCTACATTGCTCTGATGCCTCTGCCCTAGCCAGGGGCTGGCACAGCCAGCTAGTGAAGATAGCTTGCATGCAATACAATTTCACAACAAACTGAGCTCATGTTCTGCATCGCAGTAACAGGCACTGACATTTTCCAGAAGACTTGTTCTAGAAACGTTTGTAGGATCCTCCTAGTTTCAGAAGCTGTCAAGAAGAGTGGTTGGTAATTTACTCCGAAGACAGAGAAAAACCGTAGATTTTTAACGTTAAAAAATAATTTGCAATATGTATGGGCTTATTTTTTGGAACCAATATTTGGGATGAACACAAATTCATTAGTTTTTGATTCCAGATTTGAAACTCAAGTGATAAAAGCAAAGAATAATAGAATTGTTTCACTTGGAAAAGACCTCTAAAGTCATCAAGTCCAACGATCAACCTAAGACCACCATAGCTATTAAACTATGTCCCCAAGTGCCATGTCCAGGAGGATGCAGCCACAGTAGGGCATAAATCCTGCCCAAATTAGTTCAAACTCCTGGCTCTCCTTCTCCTGTAACAAGGTCCAGGATTGGCAGGATTGAGCAGACAGTGAGGGTGTGAACGAAGAAAGCCCAGTGGCACATGAACAAGTCAGGTGTTCTGTGCTGTCTCTCAAAGCATTAGGGTGGATTCCTGGGCACAGGACTTTGAATTCTTTGGCCAAAACAATGGACAGTAGTGCCTATTAGTCAGTTTCGCCCTTCAAAATAGGGTATTTAAAGGAGGGTGATTTAGGACCGTTGCTCTGTTTTCTTGCTGCCCTCCGCAGGGACCTGTGACGAGATATCGTTTGATTAGGTGCGATATTCCATGGAGGGGGGTCCCGATGCCCCCTGAGGTTCTTTGGGTTCCGGTCGGCAGAAACAAACGCTCGAGTTGCTCAAAATGCCAGGTGCAACAATTTAACAGTCAGAACTTAGAAAACAGAGAGGCTACATATAAAATAGACCCCAGCCACGCCTATAAATGCCCGCGGGGCGCGAGGGGAAAACCACGCTCCTTCCCGAACCCGAGGGGAAGAAGGGAAAAGACCGACTCAGCCCGGATAGGGAGAGAAAGAGAGAGAGAGAAGGGGATTAGTCTTGCCGCTTCTCTGGAGAGCTGTTATGCTTTGCTGCTTGCTGTCTGCTGATTGCTGCTCTGCACGTGGCTGGGCACTTCACAGCCACCACAGGGAGACGACGAAGAGCGAGGAGAAGAGGAAGAGCTCCTAACGGCTGCTGATCCCTGCCTAAATACCCTATGGGAGCGCGTGAAACTGTCCAATAGGTATTCAGCATTCTCTAGCTGACCGGGGTCTCCCTGGGTCCCGGGGCCACGTGGGGTGCCCCCGCCCCTCAACCCCTACTGGACCTTGGACAGGAGGGGGAGGAGAGAGCCCAGGGATTGGACCAATTCTAGGGTGTTTGTCACACCCATACCGGGACAGGACCCGAGGTCTATTTCCACCTCTTTCACAGTGTTTGCAGCGTGCATTGCAGTTTGCAGCAATACAGCAGCAGTAAGGCAAACCTTTTCTCCTCCTCTCCTCCGAATACTCTATACCTATCACGTGAGTATAGGTGAGGTTAGGATTTTCCCCTGTTATTAGGTTCCCTGTTTTCCAAGTTCTGAGTGTTTAAGCCATTTAAACTGTTTAATTCAGTGTTTATAAATAATCTTTGTGCAACAACCAAACATCTAAAGAATCTCAGGTAACTTTCCCCAAAATCTCAATTATTAATAATTAAAAAAATAATAATTCATAACATCTTATTAATAATCGCAACACCGCTGACCATCTATCTGTCCAGTGAACTGCAATACGGCAAGAGATGCTACACCATTCTGATAGGTTCTTGAGGGCTCTTCACAAGTCAACAATATTCATGTTGGTAATCTATGTTATTTTCCAATTATACACAGTTCATGTAGTGCTTTGTCATAGCATTTCAAAGTAAATTAAATTTGACTTATAAATGTTACTATATTTTTATGTGTGAACTAGGACTGCAAAGCTGCTGAAGGGACTGGAACATTTATCTTATGAAGAAGGAATGAGAATGAGAAAAATTAGGCTTTTTAGTCTGGAAAAGAGCAGGCAGAGGGGGATCTCATCAATGCTATTCAATACTTAAAGGGTGAGTGTCAGGAAGATGGAACCAGTCTTTTTTAAGTGGTGTCCAGTGACAGGACAAGGGGTAAAGAGGACAAACTTGAACAAAGAAAGTTCCATCTAAACATGAGAAGGAACTTCTTTATTTTAAGGGTGGTGGAGCACTGAAACAAGATGTCCAGAGAGGTGGCAGAATCTCCATTTTGGAGACATTCAAAACCCACATGGACACATTTCTGTTGGGTTGGACTGGATGATCTCCAACCCCTACCATTCCATGATTCTACATAATTTTGTTTAAGTGCTTTTCCAATGTAACTTAGCATCAGCCCAAGCCAGTGAGCAAAGTGGGTAGGGAAGTGCATGAAAAAAAAGTCGGTAAAATTAAGCAGTCTGTAAGATATAATTAATGCAATTAACAAACACTTTACCATTAGATTTATTTGTTTCTTCTTGGATAGCATCTGTAAATGAGTATTAAAAAAAGAGACTGGTTTTTAGCACAAGTGGCTCTGGGATGCTGGAGCTTCTGACTTCTGATAGTGCTGCACTGGGGCTCTGGGCTTCCTGACAGTCTCAGAATGCAGTGACAGTCTGTGGCTCTGAAGGGCATTGAGGTATTAAAGTGACTTTAAAATGGGATGGCTAAGGAACCTGAAAATGATAGATGGAAAGTTCTTTAGTTGACATTAAAGCTGTTTAAAGGAAAAAGTGACTAAGAAAATCAGTGAGATGTGGTAAAGCTTACATACACTTGATTAGTTTTTAAAACCACAGAATCACAGAATGGTAGGAGTTGGAAGGGACCGATAGAGATCATTGAGTCCACTCCCCTGCCAAGGCAGGGACACCTAGAGAATGTTGCACAGGATGGTGTCCAGGATGGTTTTGCATTACTCCAAACATGAAGATTCAACTGCTTACCTGGGCAGCCTGTTTCGGTCCTCCACCACCTTTAAATTAAAGAAGCTCCTCCTCATCTTTAGAAGGAACTTCTTACATTCAACTTTATGTCCATTATCCCTTGTCCTCTCACTGGGCACCACTGGATAAATATTGGTCACAAGCCCTTTGCCTATTGATAAGTTAATATAAGTCATTAATTCTGAACAATAAATATGGTGCTGCTTTTGGAACAATTTTAATTACAGAAAAAAAGCCTGGAGCAAATAAGGTAAATATGTTTGAAATACTGTTTGAAGTGTTCCTCAGAGTAATTTTATTTATTTGGTAATAGTGTCAGCATAAACTAAAGTAGTTCTCTTGTGGAGAACATAATATTACTGACATAATAGTAAGAAATGCAACCATCAGTCATGTGAAAAATAACCCAAATAGCTGCTAGTCTATAGAAGAATTGTTCTGGGAGGTTTTCCTCCTTAAAGTGCACTTGAAGAAGAGAAGGCTTCAGAGAGATCTTATAGAACACTTCCACTACCTAAAGAGGCTGCATGAAAGCTGGGGAGGGACTGTTTAGAATGGCTTGTAATGATAGGATGAGGGAAAATAGATGAAGCTAAGATGAGGTCCTGTCACAAACAGTGATGGATAATTTAAACATTATGTAGTTTGGGCTGGAAGGCATCTTGATGATCATCTCATTCCAACCCCCCCTGCCATGAGCAGACACACCTCCCACTAGATCAAGTTGCTCAAGACCTCAACCTGGCCTTGAACACTTCCAAGAAGGAAGCATCCACAACGCTGGACTGAATGGCGGTGCATGCTGGTGGGTGCTAGCAAGGAGGAATCAAACATTTTGAGTGGCTTCTGTGCAAGATTCTGTCACTTACAACCATAGAATCATTACGGTTGGAAAAGTTCTGCCTTTACTTCTCTTGATGCTGTTTTAAGAGAAATGAAACTTCATGGCTAGAAAGGAACTGCTATAGTGTAATTCCTGGAACTTAGGTAAAATAAAAAAAACTGACAGAGTACTTTTTATGAGACTAAGTGGCTATTTCACAAAACAGTAAAGGCAATTGATATAGAACTTAAATTTAAAATGGTGCAAGAGACATCATGCATCCAAGCATTGCTTCAATTGTATCTGTCAGTAGAGCAGAGATTTACTTAGGAAGCTGAAGGAAGGAATTAGTGGAGCCATTGGAATTGTGCTAGACCACAAAAGCTCTTTGGGTTTTTTGGTGTTTCAAAGCCTTGTTTTTGCTCTATAGGTAGTGCTCTGAGGACTTGAGGACTGGGATGAACCACAAGTGTTTGAACTGGCCACGAAAAAATGCTTCATGCCCTTGCTGAAGTGTGGCCAGAAATAAGGTGGTATTTGACTGTGGCTTTAGGATGTAGCAGAACTTAACCAAATGATGTTAATCTTTTATTATTTCGTAGAATCATAGAATGGTTTGAGTTGGAAGGTAACTTGAAGACCATCTAGTTCCAAACCCTCTGCCTCTTTCCTGGCTATGATTTTCTTCCTGTGAGATTTATCCAGCAACATACAGGGATATAGGGATACTGATTTTTTTTTTTTTCTCATAAATATATATATTTTTTTTTCAGCAGTGCAGCTTCAGTATCTGTGGCAGAGTCATGAAAGCTGCTCTGTCATGTGTTTGAATTAGGATATTAACAGGGCAAGAGGCAGGGAAAACTATCCTGACAGCTATAACACTGTGTACTGAGAGATAACACATGATAAGGAAAATTAATGGTAGTAGCACATCAGCTCATACAAATGTGACTGCTATTTTTTATTTGTGTCTGCTTTCTGCTTCTGAGCCATGAGAATTATGCAGAGGGTAAAAAAAAATGACAACCTGAACAGCTGCCTATTGAAACTTGGGGCTTGAAATTATGAAATTTGTAGATTGGTTTCATCCTGTAATCTTACTGCTCATCAGTGTGACACCTGCCAAAAGCTCTTGTGGTAGATGGTTCTAACATGTTTCTCAAAATGGTTCACTGTTTGTTCTTGCTTTTAGGACTTTTGTTTAGTTGTTTGGGTTTTTTGTTTTGGTTTGGTTTGGTTTGTTGTTTTTTGTTTTGTTTTGTTTTTGGTGTGTCTGGCATGGAAGGCTAATAGGCCTATTAGATGTCCTGGCTTGCCCCACCCTTCTGCTGATGGAGGAAGCAAGGACAAGAGGAAAACAAAGGCCATTATGTCCCCTCCCAAAGTGGTAAACAGGTACCCATGGGTGTTTAGGTACTTGCCCAAATAAGGGTAAGTAAGCCCTGAGTTCACCCAAGGTGGTCAGCTTTGCGAATGCCATTCTGATTGGTGAATCTCTCTGGCCAAAGGAACCATTACACTCAAGCAAAAATATAAACTGAGCCAAGTTGCAAGCAATAGAGATTCTCTGTGCTATCTCTGCCTTGCTGCTCTGCCTCAGTGTGTGCTGCTCTGCTCTACATTCTGTCTGGCTTGGACAACGTGGTCTCCTCTGCCTCCTACTTCAGACCAGCTTAGCCCTGATGTTTTGGGCTTGACCAACCTGGAAAATTAAGTGCCTCAAGTTTACCAGGAGAAGGCATTAAGTGCCTCATAATGTGGTGAGAAGTGCCACCAACATTGTGCTCTTTGCACATCTGCAGGACATCCTGCCTGTACTTCTGCAAACCTCCGTGCCAAGAGGAACCAAGATCAAGTCAGAGATCATCTTCCTCTTTCCCAGCACTCTGCTAGAGTCAGGGAAGATCTGGAAGCTTCTCAATGGTTATCAAGATGCCGAGCAGCTCCAATACTGCCACAAAGTGAGACAGGGACTATCTCTGAATTCTACTGCACTGCCATGAGTAAAATAGACTTTCCCTAGAACTCTGTGGTGGTTTGGCAGTTACCTGCCCCATCCCCCCAGCTGCCAGATTGTAAATAACCCAGGCTAGGACTCAGTCGGCTGGAAGTTAATAAATGAAGCTTTATATTACAGTTTTGCACAATATACAAGCAAATATTTACAATATATCACAGATATTTACAGATATATACAGTAAAAAGGTAATACAGAAACACCACAGCCCTCCCAGAGATCAGAGTCCCCAAGAGGGGTTTCCAACCAGCCTACCACCTTTCCCTCACTACCCAATATCATCCCACTATCTGTCTTACATGCCAGATAAGCAAGGAAGATCAGCCGGGGGGTTAAGTAGTAGGAAACTGTTTAGTGAAGTTACACAGATCCAGCTAGACGGCAGGGAGAGAGAGACCTGCAACAGCCCCAATGGCTCAAACAGCTCCATCTTATCTATGTTATGGTTCTAACTGTTATACGCTTTCAGTAAACCTATGAGTGGAGTAGACAAAAGTTTCTTTTCCTTTCTCAGCCTGTAATAGAATTTCTCATTAAAATCCTCCAATTAGTTCAAAACAGCACAGGCTGCAGGCTGCCTATTTGTAAGTCAGGGAAAGCCAGTTGTGGCTAAACTTCTCCAATATTCTGATTCTCCTAAATTGATGAATTGCCCAATAAGTATCCCTGTGAAGATTTTCCCCAACCGAATTAGAACACAAATTTAACTAGTTTATATACAGTTTGTGGGCAGGGCTTTCTGGAAACAAAATAACTACATATTTTGTAATTCCTGCCTCATTAATTACCCACAATCAATTCAGTGTGTGATGATTTCATGGGCTGTGGACAAACTGATCTTTAGGGTGTCTTCTACAGGAGACATTGTCTTTTAAGCATGATCAAGAAAGAGGCTTTGATACATTGTACATAATAAAAAGTAGTAAATTATTTGTTATAAGGATGGTGAGATACTGGAATGGGTTGCCTTATCCCTGGAAGTGTTTAAGACCAAGCTGGATGAGACTTTGATCAGCCTGGTCTAGTGAGAAGTGTCTCTGCCCATGGCAGTGGGTTTGGAACTAGGTAATCTTTAAGGCTACTTCCAGCTGAAGCCATTCTATGATTCTATGGTCTAGTGGTCATGCAGGTGTTGGGTAGAAGGTTGGACTTGATGATCTTAGAGGTCTTTTCCAACCTTACTGATTCTATGATTCTGCAAAACCATGAGATGAGAGAAGGATAGATGACAGCTAATTGTCAACATCAGGGGCAATCTTATTGTTGAACTGTATTGAGTTGAGCACAAAAAAGATCAACTGGATTATTGAATCATAGAATAGTCTAGGTAGGAAGGGACCACATAGATCATCTACTCCAACCCCCATGTCCATGGGCAGAGATGCCTCCTAACTAGACTTGGTTGCCCAGTCCCTCATTCAATTTGGCCTTAAACACTTCCAAGGAGAGGACATCACAACCACTGTGGACAAACTATTCCAGAGTCTCACCACACTTGTACTGAAGAACATCTTCCTAAGATCCAGTCTAAACCTACTCTCGCTCAGCTTAAAACCATTTCTCCTAGTCCTGCCAATAAACACCCTTATGAAAAGTCCCTCTCCAGCCTTTCCATAATCTCCCTTTGTGTATTGGAAGGCAGCTATAAAGTCCTCCTGAAGACTTCTCCAGGCTGAACAGCCCCAGCTCCTTGGATGGCAATGTGCTTGAAACACTAAGTTTAGAAAATCACATAGATGCCCTTCTGTCTAACTTGCACTCACAGATCTGTGTGCTAGATTTTTATATAGATCTTGGATTTCCTGTAGCGTTGTTTCATCTCTACCCATTTATTATTCAGTATCAACATTTTGATTTCTTTTTCCTTATGAATCTTACTTCTTTGTTGCCTAGCACCATTTAATCATCTCTGAATCCTACCTTTTTGCCTGATTACATGAGTAGAACACACAAAATGAATGGGGCTTAATGGATAAAGAGCATTTTTTCCCAAGTTTATTGCATTTGCAGTCTGCATGCTAATTCAGAGCTAAGTGCATTCAAACCTGGTGGCTCATTTACAACAGGATCCTTGCAGAAATAGCTGAACTGAGGATTACAAATCAGGCTGTTTGTACCAGTGGTCTTGATACACTCCAGGTACAGTTCAGTAAAAAGAAGCTAAGCTGATGGAATATGAAGTGACATAGCAAAGGACTAAGCAATGGGGGGGGGGGAAGAAGAAGAAGAATAAAGGTCCTGTAAGAAGGATTAGCAGAAATTACTTTGTTCAAAAATCACAGTTTTTGCATTCACTTTAGAACTTCTAGAGTCTTATAGATGTAAATTAAGATGAGCCTGTTGCTGTAGATCTGTTTGTTTTTGTGCCCCTTACTGTTACTAGAGAGCTTTGAGACTCAGCTCTGTGTGTTTCCTGATGTGCGGTATCAATGACATTGCAATGCTGCCAGCATGCAAACAACTGGATGTAGTATCTCATGAAAAAAAGTGGCTTATCTTAGTGGAGAGGGACACCTCACAAACACATTTGGTTGATAATGAACTTCTTGAGAGCTTCATTCATAGCCTAATTTTTTTGCCATGGATAGCTGAGCATCAGACTCTTTATCTCTGTAGTGGGTTAAGGAACTTCTCCCCCTACTATTGAAATTTACCAGACCAGTTCAGATGAGTTGGAAGATGAAGCTACATTTACAGCAAAGCTAAATTTACAAGCATATATACCCAATACATTTACAAGTATTTACAATCATATACAACTTAGAAATGATACAGAAATCCAAACTCCCTCCTGGACAAATGAAAGAAGCCCAGAAGGGGCTCAGAGCCACCCTCTCTCCCAGATAGACAAACAATCACCAAAGCTTACTTGTAATCTATTAGCCAAGGTTAGTGGAGAGATTAGAGCAGAGCGAAGGAGAAGTAAAGGAAGAGGCATCCAGAGCAAATAGTGACAAATTGTTTACACTTTTACATTTTTATCCCTTTTAGCAAACCAATGAATTATATAGATTTTATCATTATTATTCTTTTACAACCAATGATCTAATGTCTCTCATTAGAATATTCCAATTAGCCTCAAACCAGCACAGTTTCTTACCCACAGCTGCTGGCATTGTTTCACTCTGCCATAAGTTCTTCTCTGTTTTCTCCCCAATCCCTGATGATTTTTCTTCACATTTATTAGTTTATTTGCACTATTTTCCTGTCAGTGGCATACTAAAGTTTTTTTCTAGTGCTCTAACTTCAGGAAGCTGAGATACTGTATCCTGGTTTTATCCGAAAGGATTTATTCTCAGGCAGTTCATGGATACCTTGACTGTGCGTGAGGGAAGAGTTTCACACTGGCCTCCTTTCATGAAGTTACATATCATAAGCACTGCAAATCTTGAACATCAGGAAGAACATCAGGCTTGTAAATTTGAACTCAAATTGACTATATTTAAAATATGATGTAACTGATGCCAGCTTTCTCTAGCTGGCCTCTGATTCTGAATCATTTTTGAGCTGTTATATATCACTTGGAGCACAAAAAGCTTTTGTTGTTCTCTGGTATTCTAAAACTATTTCTGTAGAATTTAAGAGTTAATGTGTTTGGGGTTTTTTTTTGTACCTCTTGAAGAGATTGTTTTAGACAGATCTTTGCATATCTTTGTAAATGCTAATTAGCTCATTTCATAAGTTTCCTTACACTATTGTTTCCTTCTTGCTGCAGCATAGTTCACCAATTCTCCACAGTCTGCATTTAGGAGCTGGTCCCGCAGAGCTTTTCATCCCTTATCTTCCATTCAATTTAGGGCACAGATCTGCCTCTGCCACTTCCTCACCCTGTATGAAAGGCAGATATTTGGCACTGAAGATAAGCTTGTCTTAGACAGGTGCTAGTTTATTTTTTTTGTGAGGAGGTGGGATTCAGAATCTAAGGAAAAGGAAGGTTTCAGGGGAGGTATTTCAAAATTCAGGGTCAGTTCTTCAAGAATGTGAACTGCTGAAGGGTGTGGAAATTGTCAGAGCACTCAAAGGCCAAAGGCTTGGGAACTTGCTGTTGATGTTTTGATCCATGTGTTCTTCTGTTAATAAAGCCCAGTATCTCTTCCTGGTCTAATTTAATGTTGTAATAAAACATTGGGTGTTTTTAAAAAGGCACTGTTTTTGCTCTCAGGATGAGTACCAGGATAGCAGAGCAATTTGCAATGAGGAATATAAATCCATATTTTCAAACATCCAAATCTAACTGGTACAAATGGATGTATCACCTCTCCTGTAGTCCTTGAAACTTGCCCTTACATCTGATTTGCTGAATTTACTTTACTTTGAATAATTTATTGCACATGTTTCTGTGACAGGATCTGAAATTAGGTCTATTTGAAAATGGAAAATCTGTGAAGGTCCTTTGTGCTGCTAAGTCATTCCTGTAGGCTTTCTTTTATGTAAGTTAAACATTCTGTTCAACACATCATGGTTTATGTACTGATTGAGGGACTAAATTGCACACCATGATGCATATTGGGTAAAATACTCTTGGAATTTCCATTTCTAAACTAGGATTGCTTGAGAACAGTTATCTGCCTTGGGAGTGTTTGACATGTGCATGACTCACATTGGGAAGTAAGCTGTGGAGGCAGATAGGATATTAGCTTGGAGTCCCTCATCAGACAGTATCATAGCATTGCAGAATGGTAGGGGTTAGAAGGAACTTCTGGAGATCATCAAGTCCAACTCACTTGCCAAGGCAGGATCACCTAGGCCAGGCCACAGAGGAATGCATTCAGATGCATCTTGAAAATCTCCAGACAGGGACTCCAGAAGCACTCCAGGCAGTCTGCTCCAGAACTCTGCCATCCCACTTCAAAGAAGTTTTCCCTCGTATTGAGGTGGAACTTCTTGTGTTTCAGCTTATGTCCACTGACTTTAATCCTTTCACAGGGCACCACTGGAAAGACATTGGCACTTTCTTCTTGGTGTCCACCCTTCAGATATTTGTAAACATTAATATGATCCCCTATCAGTCTTTTCCAGTAGGGTAGCAAGGAATAATCACCTCCTTAAATAAGAAAGGATGCTTATTTAAGGAGGTGATTATTTACAGATAGTTCTTGAAGGTGAAAAAGAGCACTACTTAATCTGCTAACAATGAGCATACCACCTAAGAGGGCTCTAGCCAAAATGTGTTTTGTACGTGTGTTAATTAAATTATTAGCCTGGTGTCTGTGTGCCTAGTAAAATTAAATACATCTATTGCCTTTGTAAGACACTTGGCTCTTTCCAGCGATTTTTAACATTTATTTTCCTTTGTGCTATTCTTTTGTGAATGAGGAGTGTAGTTTTGTATGGGTGGAAATCAAACTTATTCTCATCTCAGTAAGCTCTTTAATAAAAATGCCTGGCGTTTGTTTTTGTTTGTCACCATGAAAGAAAAGAACATGTATTCCTCTGGATTATACTGGAAATGTAATTATCCTTGCCAACAAAAATCAATTCTAATCTTTTTTTCCCCACCCTCACAATTATGGTTATATTTTTTCTAAAAGAATGACACTAACACTTACGTTGGGAAGCACAAACTTAGTCACATTCATGTTTTCTTATGGAATATTGTGTAAACACAAAAGCTAGGGAACTAAATGCTAATAAACAAGCAGTATCTTGAGGCATCTTTTTGAGTAGCATTTAGATGCTCACCTTATGAAAGTAATTATTTTTCCTTTGTAACATCTACCTAGAAAATACTATGGGAAAAGTGGGAGGAAAGTGTTTTCAAAGCAAGCTTCAGAATCTCAGTGACAAGAGCTTACTGCTTTTTCCTAAGTACATCTGTAGGATTTTTTTCCTGAATTAGTGACTCTGATTTTCATTCAGGTTTCACTTTTGGCCTTTCTTCTACTTGATAGCAGGGTAATATAAAATGGATTTAAAACAAAGAATAAAACAAAACTAAAAAGTGGATCTGGACAAGAACGAGCAGATCTTACTGGGGTTTTATGAATGAAGTCTCTTGAAGCAATACTGACTGTGCTCTTTGACCAGAATGAAGGTGGCCTCTGCTCTCTGCACTGGTCCAAAGTGAGGACTTTGGATTGCACTGATGATCTTATTTAACAGATTTCAGCATGTCAGTAACTGTAATTCCTTGCTTTACTTCCACTATCTCTTTTCAATCTAGACATGTGATGTTACATCAGGGTGCCCCAAGTGGAATAGTATGCTCATCTAACAGCCTCTCTCAGGTGTATGTAAATAAGCAAATGTAAAGAAATACACAATTGTTAGTGAGATACTCATCTACACTGGTCATCACAATATCTGTGGCATCAGTTTCTCAAATACCAGCAATACCAAAGTACCTTCTATTTCCCTTACACTAAAATTTCACAAGACTCCTGTTTATTCCTTTGTATTCACTGTCCATATACCATGAAAACCCTGTTAGGTCATGATGCCTTTCAAGGAGAAACTCTACCCACAGCAATGAGCCATACTCTTGTATTTAGTTTTATTCATTTTTAACAAGCAGAGTTGATCTCTGAGGACTTCATTCTTCCAATATATGCTCTTTAATTTATACTTAAAAGTACAATAAAGCTGCAATGTTGTGTTTTAACTTCATTGTAGAATTGAGCTCTTGTTATGGCTTCATGGGAAAAATCAAGCTTGAAAAGAAGGGCTGGTTCACAAGGAACAAAACTTTTCATCTTTAAAATCTATTATCTTAGATAATAATTGGATGTGACATGAAAGAAAGACATATGCAAGCAGAAAAGGGTATTGATTTGTGTGTTAACTCTGATAAAGCTGGAAAATTCTCTTAACGTGCAATTCTCTAGCAGACTGATCAAAACAAACCCTCATAACCTGTTGGTATAATTAACCCTTGCATTCATCATAAGCATGACATGTTCAAATGTAGCTCTTAGGACTTTAGCCAAACCACACCAAGAGCACTTGCTGGTTGTGGATGGTGGAAGCCCACATTGTTGTTAGTCCTGTGTACAGCACTTGAGCTATAATTGAAAGACATGCTTTCTGTAGGCAGGGAACAAGAGTCTGATTGTGCCATGAAGATTTGGAACCTGGGGACCGATGCTAATGAACAGCTTTAATATTTGAACTTGCCGTGGTACTTGACATGTGGATCAACAGAAAGCTAGAGAGAAACCTGTGGTGAACAGCTGTGAGTTTCATCTGCTTAGAATTTCTTCCCTGATGTCTGTGCATGGAAGTTAGCTTTGGCAATTATGTATTTTTATTTGTGTTCCTGCTCAGGCTCATGTTTAGCTGAAAGGATTAAAATGTCAGGTGTATATAATATTGTGCCGACACCATAGCTAGAGCTAAATCCTCTCTCTTAGCCTTGTCTTCTGAATTGTTTCCTCCAACATAGTGGCAAATTTATGAGCAAAAATATGTGGCTGAAAACTTACATATCAGGATCTTGAGAGGAAAACTGCAGAATTTAGATTCAGTTTTCATTCAGATGAAGAAATACATGTAAAACTTTGCAAATCAAGGCATTCTAATAATTTAATTTTCTGTAATTTGAACAAACGAACACCTGCCTGTGTAAGGAGACTTATTCAACACTCTCTTAACAACCTGATCCTATGGGTTTCAGAAGGAGGAATCCCATAGAACAGGTGGGCCATGAGAAAGGCACACCAAGAGGAAATGAAGGGTTTGCCACCTGTTTGGCAGGCTGACAACTGCAGAGGGTTCATGGATTCATAGATTCTTAGAATAGTTTGGATTTGAAAGGACCTTGAAGACCATCTAGTTTCAACCCTTCTGCCATGGGTGGGGATAGCTTCCACAAGACCAGGTTGCTCAAGGCCTTATCCAATCTGGCTCCAAGAAGCAGGCACCCATGACCTCCCTGAGCAATCTGGGCCTCAAGTTGCAGGGAGATAGATGAGGCTTTAGAAGTCCTGGTTCTGTGGGTATTTATATGGCAGGAATTCTACTCAAAGTTTATCTTTGCAGTTCATTCTAAATACATATCACTTCTGCTAAATATGCAGAGGGAGATTTTGTGGATAGAGGCTTATTAAAGACTGAAAAGTCTCCTTGAAAGTTATGGGGTTTGTTTCCACCAACACTATTGGTATGAAGACACCTTCTTTTAGGGCGGGAATCTTTCATTCCTAAACAATCACTGGCAAGCTAACAAAAGTCAGGTATGGAGAAAAATCCACATTTCAGCCCTGTGCTCACAGGAATGCTCTCCTAAGGTGTTATTAATTCACATCCGTATTTAGCTGCGGTCCTGTGCACCACAGATTTAACTGCATGGAGCTGAAACCTTGTGTGAATGTGGATCCATTCAAATAGCAGACAGGGTTAAAAATGCTTTCTGGCTCTGGATCTCTAGCAGCTTACTCTTTTTATAGAGGAAGACCGTTCTCGTAATATAATGCTTCATTTATTGTCATTAAACCATATCTAAATCGTGGAAAAAGGTGTTTTCTTGTAATACATTTTGATTGGGGACAATTCATACTGGGATTTTAGAATAATAATAAAACTAGTGTTACTAACTTGCTTCACAGAAAGGGCATTAAAATTAAATGAAAAATTAACCAAACTGTGAATTCCAGATCAGTGCTCTGATGCAAAAAGTAAAATCTGTGCACTAGAAAAACTTATGCCAGGGGCTGCTCCCAGGTGTATCACTATAAAAAAAAGATGATTAGTATCAGAACAAGCAGGGCAATACGAAGCTCAGTGCATCATATTCAATATTATTCTGAGCGCTCAAGAACTGGGATTAGAACAGTTTCTGCATGGTAGAAAACTGATGGTAGGAAACCTTGGCAGCTGTTTTTGCTTGATGTTCGTTCTTTCTTTGGTGATGTATCAGGGTTGTCAGCAGATTAAAAGCTCAACATTGGCTGGCAATCCTGCCCTGGTCTGCATCAGCAGGATGAGGGAGGTGATTCCGCCCCTTAGCTCTGGTGAGACCCTACCTGGAGTACTTTGTTCTGCTCTGGTGCTCCCAGCATAATACGGACATGGAACTGTTGGAGTGGGTCCACAGGAGGCCATGAAGATGATCAGAGGGCTGGTGCACCTCCCCTGTAGGGACAAGCTGTTCAGTCTAGAGAAGAGAGGGCTCTGGGGAGACCTTAGAGCAGCCTTCCAATACCTGAAAAGGGCTACAAAAAAGATGGGGAAGGACTTTTTGCAAGGGCTTGTAGTAATAAGACATGGGGCAATGGATTGAAAGTTGAGGAGGGCAGATTTAGACCGGATATTAGGAAGAAATTCTTAACAGTGAGGGTGGTGAGATACCGGAACTGATTGCCCAGGGAGGTTGTGCATGCCCCCTTCCTGGAGGTGTTCAGGGCCAGGTTGGATGAGGCCTTGAGCAGCCTGGTCTAGTGGTACATGTACCTGCCCATGGCAGGAGATTGATACTAGATGAACTTTAAGGTCCCTTCCAACCCAAATTATTGTGTGGTTCCATGAATCCTTATCTAGTACTGCAATGAAGCCACACTAGTTTAGATGAGCAAGGTCTGTCATACAGAAATGGGAAACCAACAAGATATGTTGACATTTTTATTACAGATAAATGTGAAACTTCTTGTAATGGTGGTTAGGGGAATGCTTCAATATGTGTACATATTTTCTCGAGTTTGTTGCTGCAGGCACTGCCTGGTGAACAAAGAGTGGGTTCTCCTTGTTCCTGGACCTGCCACGTACCTGCTGAGTGACCTTGATTTAAAGCCACTTTGTTTCATCTTACCTGTTTTGCCTCCTCTCCCCTTTGCATCGATCGAATGTACACTTGTTTGACATGTGGTTTTCCAATTTGTTTGGACAATGCAAAAGGTAAGGGGACATTTACATGCTTCCACATTAAATGGCTAACTCTCCAGTGTACAGAGAAACAGGAGATTTAGCAAAACATCACTTCACAGAATCACAGAACATTAGGGGCTGGAAGGGACATCGAAAGATCATTGAGTACAGACCCCCTGCCAGAGCAGGATCACCTACAGTAGGTCACACAGGAATGCATCCAGGTGGGTTTTGAATGTCTCCATAGGAGACTCCACAACCTCTCTGGGCAGCTTGTTCCAGTGTTGTGTCACCCTCACAGTGAAAAAGTTTTTCCTTATCTTTAGGGGGAACCTCCTATGCTCCAGCTCACACCCATTGTCCCTTCCTTAAATCTGATGTATATTTTAATTCAGTTTTGGAGGATGGAAATAATTGTAAGCAAAATGTAACCTGTTCCTGGCTTAGAAGTTTCAGAAAGCCAGGCATGAAGAGGAACATGCCTATAGGATGGGAAATTTCTGAGGGATGAGGAGGAGCATGCCTATAGGATAGGAAATTTCTGAGGGATGAGGAGAAACATGCCTACAGAATGGCATATTTCTGAAACACTGAAACTACAGGCAAGTTTTAGACAAATTTTATAGCTGACAAAATACACAGAAATTGCTGGTGCTAGCATACAGACTTTCTCCTTGCTGCAAAAGCTACTCATCACTCTAATGAGGTCACCCAAGGAGAAGTGAGACACACAGCCTCGGAAAGAGAGAATTTGCACAAATGTTTGGTTCCAGCATGAGTTATTATTGAGTGATATCATCTTAGAGTCAATAACATTGAAGGTTCATCAGCAACATCTGTGGCAGCTCATCCCCAGAACCTCCTGGCACATCAGCTGAAACACTGCTGTGGCAGATAGCAAAGCAGTTTGTGTGTCACTGCTAGTATCTAATTGCTAAACACATGTTCACAGCACTCACCAGGCTCTCCTGTAACTCCAAACTGGATTTTCAGAACTGGTATAGAGCAAGCAGGAATAGGTGGCTGAACCAACATAGTGGAGGATCTTTCTAGATGTCACCTTTGACAAATACCTCAAGTAACATAGCAGGGTTTGATGTGTACAAGATGCCAGTAACAAAATGAAAGAAGTCAAACTCTTTTGCCCAGGGAGGTGGTGGAGTCATCATCCCTGGAGGTGTTCAAGAAATATGTGGACATGACAGTTTGGGTCATGGTTTAGTGGCCACAGCGGTCCAAGGTTGATGGTTGGACTTGATGATCTTGGAGGTCTTTTCCAACTGAAACAGTCTATGATTCTATGAACAATAATTATTTTCTTCACTTGCTCTATAAATTGTCTAAAAGAAACCTTTTGAGGTCTTTTCCAACCAAAACAATCTATGATTCTATGAGTTGCCATTGAGAATTTTGGTGGGTTTTTCTCTTTTTATCAAACAAAAAGCACAATGTAGGTGTAGAGGCTAAAAGACCTGCTGGAGGCCAGACGAGAAGTCCCCATGTCTTACTAAATAATGAATATCAGTAGAACATAAAGTTCCCAAAGTGCTTTTATGAAATGCACCTCATGAAATCTTTATAACACCAGCAAGAGCACCAGCATAAAGGTCAGCCTTTGTATTTGTTCTTATAAACAACAAAGTGAGCATTCTCTGTCAATAATGTGATAGGAATTAATAACGAAGAGCTTGGTCTATTCCATCCAGGCTGTATTTGGGCAGCCTCTTGCTAAAAGGCATTTTTGTGATACTCAGCTAAGTGCCGTATTAAAAGCATTTAAATGTATGAACACCGCTCCAGTTTGAGTTAAAAGGTGTTGTTTTGGTTGGTTTTTTTTTTCTTTTTTTTCTTTTTTAAACTAAAAAGGAAATATGAATAGATATTTGGATATCCTGTACTCTTGACTCTGTCTGACTTAAGCGTTTGAGGCTGGAAAGGGACTTTCACAAAGACAAAACAGCTTGAATGAGGGCTTGAGCAACTGGGTCTAGTGGAATGCATCCCTTCCCCTAACGGGGAGGTTGGAACTACATGATCTTTAAGGTCCCTTCCAACCTAAATCATTCTATTATTCTATAAATCTATGAATCTTTCATCTTGATTCTCAAATCTTTTGTTGCATTTTCTCCTCTTCATCCTTCTGAAGGAGGCAAAGAGAGAATGAACAGCTATTTGGGAACTCTCCTGCCAGCTGGAGAGTCTACCCTATAAGACTTACCTGACGAAACCTTGTAATGCTTACTGAAAGGTGAGAAATCAGTTAAGAGTGGAAACAATTGATGTTACGTTTTGCTATTTATGCATCAGCAAAGCTAAAGCAATGCAGTGGGTCTGTGTGTCAGCTCAGTGTACAAGCCAGGGATTGAATACCTTAGAAGAAGAGTCACTTTGCTCCTTCATTTTCAAAGATTTTCCCAAGTTGGATGAATTGCTGATCAGGAACATTGCTCATGTCTGTATTCTACACTCATGATAAATAGAGGTTATGAAATAAAATATTTGTTTCCTGTGCTGAAGCTTTGAAGTGAATTCCATTTTTCCGATTAATGTCCTTAATCGTACTTCTACTTCTCCTGATGCTTCTTTTGAGCTAGGATGAAGAATTACAGGAAGAATAAATCAGGAAAAAAACCCCATAGCTTGGAATGAGCAAGGACACTTGTTCACGCTGACTTCTGATAGTCACCACAGAGCCTTCAAAGCCCATCTCTGCCATCTTCTTTTAGCAGGGCCTGTAGCAACAGGAGAAGGAGGAATGGTTCTAAACTGCATATAGATGCAGTTAGTTATAAAGATTCAGACTAGATTCAAGGAAGATTTTTTTTTTATAGTGGAATGGATTATAAGTGGGTGGGAGGTGTTTTGCCTCTGGAAACATTCAAGATAGGTTGGATTGGCCTCTGAGCAAACTGGTGTAAATAAATACGTCTGTAACTAAAGGCGCAGGGCAGTTGGACTAGTTGACTTTTAAAGGTCCCTTCTAACCCAAACCATTCTATGATTCTGTGATTTTCAAAAGTTGACTTGTAATTAATTTCTAACTATTCTAAATTACTTGTCAGTGCATGTGGGTGACCTGTGTATCCTCTCATCAAACATTTTAAGGTGAATGCTGTATTGGCATCAAGCTGTGTGGCACAGTTGACTTGCTAGAGGGCAGGGATGCCATCCAAAGGGACCTGGACAGGTTGGAGAGGTGTGCCCAGACCAACCTCGTGAAATTCAACAAGGCCAAGTGTAAGGTCCTGCACCTGGGTTGATGCAATCCCAAGCACAACTCCAGGCTGGGTGGCAAATGGCTGAAGAGCAGACCTGAGGAAAAGGACCTGGGGGTCTGGGGTGATGAAAAGCTCAACATGAGCTGGCAGTGTGTGCATGCAGCCCAAACAGCAACTGTGTCCTGGGCTGCACCAAGAGCAGCGTGGCCAGCAGGGCAAGGGAGGGGATTCTACCCCTTTACTCTGCTCTTGTACTGTACTGTGTACAGTTCTGGAGCCCGCAGCACAAGAAGGACATGGAACTGTTGGAGAGAGTCCAGAGGAGGGCCATGAAGATGATCAGAGAGCTGGAGCAGCTCTGCTATGAGGATAGGCTACAAGAGTGGGGTTCTTCAGCCTGGAGAAGAAAAGGAGACCTTATAGTAGCCTTCTAGTATCCGAAAGGGGCCTACAGGAAGGCTGGGGAGGGACTATTTACAAGGTCTTGTTATGACAGGACAAGGGATAATGGTTTTAAACTGGCAGAGGGGAGATCTAAATTAGATGTTAGGAGGACGTTCTTTACAGTAAGGGTGGTGAAATACTGGAACAGGTTACCCAGGGAGGTTGTGGATTCTCCCTCCCTGAAAGTGTTTAAGGCCAGGTTGGATGAGGCCTTGGGTGACCTGTTCTAGTGGAAGGTGTCCCTGCCTATGGCAAGGACGTTGGAACTGGATGATCTTTGAGGTCCCTTCCAACCTAAACCATTCTATGATTCTATAAAGAGAAATCAACCACAGACATTTCTCTGAGCAGAGGATACACTAGCACAGATGGGAATAAGAACTTGGCCAAGGGGAGCTGTGCTGGTAAGACCTTGCTTCTCAAGAGCTTCTCAGTGCATGCTGAGCTCCATGCAGCTCACACAGATTGCACAATATATATGATAATGATATTATCATAGATTCATAGAATGATTTGAATTGGAAGGGACTTGAAAGATTGCCTAGTCCCAAATTGCCTGCCATGGGCAGAGACACCTTCTGCTGAAGCAGGTTGCTCAAGGCCCCATCCAACTTGGCCTTGATCATTTCAGAGAGAGGACATCCGCAACCTTCTTGGGCAACATGTTTTCATGTCTCACCACCCTCACTGTAATTAATTTCTTCCAGTTTTAATCTCCTTTCCTCAAGCTTCAATCCATTCCCTCTTGTCCTATCACTACAAACCCTTGTAAAAAGTCCCTTCCCCTTTTTGACAAAAGGAGAAGACAAACTTATTTTGGAAAATCCAAGACCTCTACATGTGTCTTTACCTCTTGATCATTTTAAATGCTTACTGAGACTTTACTGAATCTTTTGCTGAAAGAAGAAAATAGTATCATGTGCAATTACTTTCTCTAGCTAATGCCAATGACCTTTTCTACACATGGAAGAACATGATGGGAAAGCTAGAGCACACTATGCCATGTTACAAAGAAGGCTGGATGACTCCTTGAGCAATGTGGTCTAATGGGAGGCATCCTTGCCTATGGCAGGGGATTAGAATTAGATGATCTTCAGGTCGCCTTCCAACTCAAACCATTCTATGATTCTATGGCATGCTGCCATATCTGCCATCCCATCTCCATGGTTATAAAACTTCTCAGTGTTATCACACAATGTTCATGCATCTTGCGCCAATGTGCTCCTAGGTTCCATTAGCATATAGAAATGGGAAGCAAAAAGCTTTTTTCTTTTTCTCCAGAGGTCTAGTGATCAACCATTTCCTGAGTGCTCAGCGTTATGATTTTTGTACTGTGAATCAATTGCAGGCCTCAGATGTTATGAGTTGAGTATTTTCTTTCATGTACAGGTTGTCTGCATCCGTCCTGATTTTAATACCCTCAGCAGTTGAGTCAGAAACAAATCTAAGAAGAGACTACATCAAAAACATGAACCTTCAAGTGATCTTAGCTGAAAGGAAATCAGGTAGCGCCTCCCTTTTAATGTGTGTTGTGCCTTCAATTAAAGCAGTTGCATAAACACTTTATGTGACCTTGGCTGATAGAACGGTAAGAATAACTACAGGAAAGGAAAGAATTAATAAAGCCAAGGACAATCTAACCTGCTTTTCAGGAGGCAGCGCTGACAGCAACAGAAAAAAAAAAAAACCCACAACAAACAAACCAAAAACCAAAACAGCAGCATTCCCTCCTGGATAAAATCGATGATCTTGAAAATCATCACAGAAGATCTAATCTTGAGTCCTCCTGGTACACCTACAATTGGGAGGCTGCTGATGCAGTGGGGTTTCTGGGCAGAACTCTTGACTCTGCAACCTGATTGTTCACCCTGGACCTAAAAGTTCCATGTAAAAGGCATGCACATTTTCCCATTTCACACATTTCACATTTTCCCACCTTGTTTTGTTAAATTAATGTATGAAGATTTAACACGCTTGTATTTCTCCTTTTGGTGCACTTAAACAAATTTTGATCGTCTCCCACTCTTGAGAAAAAAAAAAAAAAATCTGAGTGAATCTGAGGACATAGCAAACAAACTCCACTCGTGGAGAAAGCCATATTGTGTTCTCTGTCTGCACAGGGAGTTTGATAGGCCGGATTCTCAGAATGAAATTGTAATTTACATTTTGAAATGCTGAGGAGATTAAGACATATATTTATTTAATTATTTTTCTTTCAGAAACAGGTGGCAACTATAAAAATAAATAGAATAAATGGTCTCCAAAGACAGACTTCTGAAGGCTGTAAATAACATTTATAAATGTCCCTCAGAGGGCTTGCTCCAGTCAATTCTCATATTTCCCAACAAATTGTATTTTTGATCTCATATTTCCCAATAACATTAACCAGGAAGCTTTATTTTAAATGGTAATACTGGGCGAGGATTTGACTAGTTATGCTTAAAAATACTGCACAGCTCTCCTCAAAATTAAAATGGTTGTATTTAAGAATATAAGGTTTTCTGGGTTTCTTTCTTATCAAAGCCAGATTTGCCACACCTGTATTCTGGGAATTATTCAGCCTGGTGTTTCATCTTGGATATGAAAGTGACAAGCTCATTGAGAGGGAAATGGCTATTGTGGTCTGAGTAGATAAAAAGTGGAGAAAGAAAGATAAGAGCTCTCCTTCTGACATCTTCCCTGCCATAGCCATATTGTCCTGGCATTCTATTCGCTGCTCTGTTCCCAACTTTACACCTTCAGGAATTCATGAGAAAATTTTAGAAGAAGATAATCTTCAGGCTGACAAAGGTGTATCCTGCAACTGACAGAAAATATGATCTCCTTTGTGGGTTTTCAGGGGTTTTATGTTGTGGATTTTTTTTCCCTTTAGGATAAAGAATAAAGGGGAGGGAGATGGAAAGGTGTTATTTTTGTGGTGTTTAGCACAGAATAAAAAAAAAGAAAAAAATCTGCTCAATCTCTTTCTGCTTCCCTTTCTCCCCTCATGATAAAGCTGCCCCAGTATTAACTCCTGTCACCTGGCTGTAAAAGACCTAAATGTATCCTTCCTGACACCCACTGACAGGCACCTTTATATCATGGTAAAAGAGGAGTAACTGACAATCCTTTGATGCTAGTTGATTTCTCCTAATGGGCTGCTTGTAGAATTCTTCAAGATGTTATTAATAATTGTCAGATGGGAACTGTGGCATCCTGAATAGCTCAGGAGCATTCACAGATATAATGGCAGCATGGACAATCCTTTTAGCACATTTTTCTTGTGCCAAGAACACTGCTGAATTAGCTGGAAAGGCATATGGACTGTTTTTTTTTTTTCCCCTTTTTTTCTTTAGCATAAGCAATTGTTGTAATGAAATTTCAAACTGAGAAAAATTGCCATTGAAGTTAATCAAAGCATCTTACAGCAGTAAGAGCTGAATGGTTTGACTTAGGGGTAATTTACAGTTTCAATCTGTCTGCACGAGATGACCTTGTAGTTCTGTAAAGGTTGTCCTGTAATCAGAACTGGCTGCTGCAATTTGAAAATGCAGAAATGACATTTTGAACAGCTTGTGGAAAGATAGCCAGGGCATCTTAGAGAAAATTCATATGACAAAACATTTTATTTGTTTAATTATGAAATGAAAGCCTAAGCAGAGCAGAGGTTTAACATACACCCAGAGCCAATTTGCCTGTCTGTGATCACAGCGACCTAGGAGAGCTATCTTCTTGGGACACCAAGTACAATTCTCAATCCAATGTGAGATACTTTTGTGAAGTAAGCTTTCTTTTTCTTTAATTGAAAGCAAGAGTGATCTGTGTGATACTTTTGAGATTTGTGTTCACATGGTGGTGTGAGAATGTAGCTGAGCTTTCCCTTTAATGATGAAATATGGTCTAGTAAAACTTATTTGGTACAGATGCTATTTGGTTCTATTAGGTGATTTCTGAGTGTTGGTGCTAATATTTTATACTTTTATATGCTTTGCATATAAAAGAGAATCACCGGTGCTCTTGAAATTACATTTATTGACAATCTGAGTCTCTTTGAGGATAACTATGAGACTAATTAAAGATCATTGTGACTGAATGGAACTTAGCATCTGGCACAATTTGGTGATATTGCAACGTAGAAATATATTTTATGTGGAAATGTATTTTATTTTGCACACTGATATGTATCAGTTACCAGAGGGGTCAAGATTTCTGAAGGTAGCTGTTGAGAGCAAACCAAATATGGCTACAATGGAGTTTTGCAGACTGCTAGCACAAACCTCTTCAGGAATGCTCGCCAGAAAGCCTCCATAATTGGTGTTGTGGGTTATGAGATTCTATGTGATTCGGTGGAGGGCTGGAACAGAATGGAAAAGTGGCAAGCAGTGTGCTCATCCTAATGTATGTGTGCTTCAGCCTGGAGGCATGGCCTGTGTGAGCTCTACAAGCTTCTCCATAGAAGTTGTCATTGCTTTGGCTGCTGCTCCTGAATTTTCTTGCCTCCAAAGATGAAGTTTATGCTGGAGTCGTAACTAATAACTTAACTTTACCTTTTGGAGACAAACATTACAACAAAACAGCACAGTAGAATGGGTGAGGAATTGGTTGCATACAAAGGTCAGATGTCCAGATGGAGATGGTTGACAAGTGACATCCCTCAAGGGTCTGCACTGGGACCAGTACCGTTCAATACGTTCATCAATGCTACAGCTAATGAGATTCAGGACACCCTCAGCAAGCTTGCTGATGATACCAAGCTGAGTGGCATGGTTAAGACTGAAGAATGGGATGTCATCCAGACACATCTGTATAGGTTGGAGAGGTGGGCTGAGGAGAATCTCCTCAGGTTCAATAAGGCAAAGTGCAAGGTCCTGCACCTAGGTAGGGACAATCCTTGATATCAGTCTAGGATAGTGGATGATGAAATTTGGAGCAGTCCTGCAGAACAGAACTTGGAGATGCTGGTGGGTGACATGAGCTAGCAATGTGCACTTGTAGCCCAGAAAACCAGTAGCATGGTGGGCTTCATCAAAAGAAGCATGACCAGCAGATGGAGAGAAGTGATTCTGCCTCTCTGCTCTGCACTGACCCTACCTGGAGTACTGTGTCCAGCTATGGGACCCCCAACACGAAGGAGACATGGATCCCATTGGAATGAGCTGCCCAGGGAGGTCACGGAGTCGTCATCCCTGGAGGTGTTCAAGGAAAGACTGGATGGAGCACTTAGTGCCATTGGATAGGGCTAGGTGATAGGTTGGACTGGATGATCTTGGAGGTCTTTTCCAACCTGGCCTATTCTATTCTATTCTATTCTATTCTATTCTATTCTATTCTATTCTATTCTATTCTATTCTATTCTATTCTATTCTATTCTATTCTATTCTATTCTATTCTATTCTATTCTATTCTATTCTATTCTATTCTATTCTATTCTATTCTATTCTATTCCTGCTGGTGTGGGTCCAGAGGAGGCCACAAAGACAATCATAGGACTGGAGAACCTTTCCTACAAAAAAAACTGAGAGAGCTGTGGCTGTTCAGCCTGGAAAAGATAAGTCTCCAGTGAGACCTTCTAGCTACATTTCAGTATATGAAGAGGATCAAAAGGAGAGCTGGGGAGGGACTGATAAGAAGGGCTTGTGGTGAGAGGATGAGAGACAGTGATTTGAAACTGGAGCAGGGGAGATTTAGGCTGGGCATTAGGAGGAAGCTCTTCACAATGAAATACTGGAATGGGTTGTGCAGGGATATTTGAGGCCCTGTTCCTGGAGACATTCAAGGTCAGACTTGACGTGGCCCTGGGCAGCCTGACCTAGTTGGGGATGTCCCTGCTGACTGCAGGGGGGCTGGACAAGATGATCCTTGAGGGTCCCATGCTTCTTTTGATGCAATCTGTGAATCTGAAATAATCATATAGCCACCATCTCATCTGTGAACTTTTCTAGCTGAGTGCTTTGTGGTATCCCACAGTCCAGGGAATGGAAAGAGGTGTTCTGCTTTTATTAAACAAACAAAAAATAGTGCCAGAAGCAACTTTCCCAGGTGCTTTATTGGATGTAAAACAAACAACCCAAAACCTTGTAAGCATGAGAGCAGCTGAAAGGAAACTTACACAAGTATTTCACTGAGATGGGAGACCTTGGGAGCAGTGGGAGTTGGGTGGGTCATGAGGTTTTCTGTATGTCCATTGGTCAGTCAGAAAAAGAGCTGTGACTCCATGAAAGTCACAGCATCACAGAATATGAAAGGTTAGAAGGGACCTCCAGAGATCATCGAGTTCAACCCCCCTGTCAAAGCAGGATCACCTAGGGTCATCCACATAGGAATGCATCCAGGAAGGTTTTGAAAGTCTCCAGTAAAGAAAATTAGTACAGTGAGGACTTATTATAAGGCAACTACATGATGAGTGTGATAAGGATGTTTATTGTTGCAAGAGGCAATGAAAGAACTTGCTTTTTTATTTTTTGTATCAGAGTATTTGGTGATTTTTTTTCTTTATAAAATGAAAAAAAAAAAAAAAGGAGGGAGATTGTTTTTCCTTCTTATTGTCTATTCTCCCTAATATGTGGTACAGCAGCTTTAGATTTTAAGATTTAAAAATATTATTCAGATAAAGAGATTTTTGCATTTAACATCCATCTTCAGCTCTGCCAGAGATATGTAATGTAGACTTTGAGTGATGATTGGAGATTGTAAGCAGTAGGTGGTGTCACTAGAGTTCAAAGCTGTAGAGAAGCTGGACGTTGTGCCTATGTTGCAGGTAAGTCAATATACATTTAAACATTGCTGTAACTGCCTGAAAGTCAATATGGAAGTATTTTTGGAGTCTGTGTGTGGCAAGCAATGCTTTCCAGCACTGAGCTCAAAACATTGACATGTGAATAGAGAGCAGAGGAGGAAAAAAAAGAAAATTCAGCTGTTCATCAAAAAGTGAAGAGTATATAAAGCTGTCAAGGGTAGGAGGAACAAAACTGCCTTTTGCTTTCCTTTCAGTTATTGCTGCTTAAAACCCAGCTGACAAAATATGACCCATAGTCTGCAGCAAAACTGGTGGAGTTGTGCTGTAGAGGCTACCTGAATTTGGCACCTCAGAGGGGGCTGTTTGCAGCTGAGGTGCTACAGATCCTGACTAGTACATTCATTCCTACAGGTCTGCATTGCCATTTTGGAGGCATTTTCCTCATGAGATCTCAATTATACAAGCCACTTATTCTTGACAGAAGAGCACATGTGACCAAGAAAATATTTTCTTTCCAATATGAAGTTGGGCAGATGAACAAGTTGCCCAGGGAGTCATGGATGCCTCCTTCTTGGAGGTATTCAAGGCCAAATTAGATGAGGTCTTGAGCAACCTGGTCTAATGGAAGATGTTCTTGCCCATGGCAGTGGGATTGGAACTAGGTGATCTTTAAAGTCTGACACAAACCATTCTATGAATCTATGAAACCTTGCTGTCATCAGTAGGACTAGATAGAACCTGTAATTAGCAGTTTAAGTTGACAGCCAAGTGCTGAAACTGATTTCTTCACAATGGAAAACCAAGAAAACATGGGTGAGAAAGGCTTTATTTAATGAACCATCTGTTTCAAATAGATTACTCCAATAAAAGTTCAAGCTGCTCTTCCAGTAGAAGATCACAGGACCACAAGATCACAGCATGTTAGGAGTTGGAAAGAATCTCCATAGATCATTGACTCGAAGCCCCCTGCCAGAGCAGGACCATCAAATCTAGCTCAGGTTGCACAGGAAATATCCAGATGGGTCTTGAAAGTTTTCAGAGAAGGAGAATCCACAACCTTTCTAGGTAGCCTGTTCTAGGGCTCTGTCACACTTGCAGTAAAGAAGTTCTTTCTTATATTGAGGTGGAACTTCCTGCACTGTAGTTTATACACATTGCCCCTTGCCTTACCACAGGGCACAACTGAGCTGAGCCTGTCCCCTCCCTCTTGACATCCAGCCATCATATATTTATAAACATTTATTAGATCCCCCCTAAGTCTTCTCCTCACCAGACCAAACAGTCCCAGGTCCCTCAGGCTCTCCTCACAGGGCAGTGCTCCAGCCCCTTAATCGTCTTCGTAGCCCTCTGCTGGACTCTTATGAGTAGATCCCTGACCCTGTTGAACTCGGACGTCCTAAACTGAAAACAATATTCCAGGTGAGGTCCCACCAGGTCAGGTAGAGGGGGAGGAGAACCTCCCTTGAACTGCTGACTACACTCCTCTTATGTACCCCAGGATCTTATTGGCCTTCTTGGCCACAAGGGCACATTGCTGTCCCATAGATAGCTTCTTGTCCACCAGCACAGCAAGCAAGTCTGTGGACATGGCACGTGGGACATGGTTTAATGTCCATGGTAGTGTTAGAATGACAGTTGGACTCAGTGATCTTAGAGGTCTTTTAAAATGAAAACAATTCTATGATTCTATAATATAGTTTTGCAATGTGTAGCACCAGCCCAAGGCTGTAATTTCAAATTGCTGACGAACAGGGGTTCATATGGTAAAAAAACCCACTGTTATTCAGAGGTCTTTTTCTGCAGAACTCAACTGATGTGCACAAAGCTGTACCTTCTCCTGTGCACATTCGTTCTTGCTATTCAGAACGACAAGAACATATAAGCCTGGCTACTATGGTATCAGGGAAGCTTCTTTTGTCACTGCAGAGGCAAATCTGTTTTGTGAAGAAAAACATCTCCAGCTGATGAGTATGGGAGGAAATTTATATCTTATCTGAAGTTCTCAGAGGTTTGTGATTAAACTCAAGAGCAGATTTTCAAACTATAAACACTGTGCAAATTTCCTCCTTTGTGTGTAATTCTAGTGGGCTTCAGAGCATTAGCATTGTTGAAAAATCCTTGCTATTGTGTCAAAACCCTGATAAATTAGAGGAGGGAGAAAACCAAATCCTGATCTTTCTCTGAACTTATAATGCCAAAATGCTCATTAGGAACAATACTAAAAGTCTTACAGGACTCCCAGCACTCCTAGCCAACACCTTGTGCCTGAAAAAATAATCCCATTGACTTCACACTGTTTGTCCTGGTGAAAAGGCCTAACTAGGTGTTTTACCAAAGCAGTAATATGTGCCTTAAACTTTAAAGGAAGTCAGGGTTTGACACTGATTTAAAAAGAAAGTTAGGGCTTGAGCACTGAGTTTTCTGCGTTAGATTCTGCTCCAGGAGATTATAAACACAGTGATTAGACATTTTTCGTATGAATAAAAGTTTATATTAGCAGGGATTAATTGCCTTTTGTTAGATTCCACAGCCAAAGAGCTTGCTTGGGACCACAATGTGAAACAAAATGGCTGGTTTCATGTGGCTCGTTGCACACAGAAGCGAATAAGAGAGATGCCTCTCCAAAGGATCTGCGCTGTAGATCTGCTACTGTATGAAGGAGTCAGCAAAGCACAGAGATCATACAAAAATCTCTGAACTTTGATCTCTGACTCCGGGGTTCTAAAGTCCCATTGCTGTGCAATGCTGGTCAGACTTGAGAACAATTTCCGCTGGCGTTAAGTATCTCTGTCTAGTTGTTTCTTTGGTTTTATTCTTATTTTCCAGTGATGAAAAAGACAAGTGACTTGGTATTTAGTTTAATGTTGTCTGTGACAGCTAAGCATTACTTCATTGATTCAGTTGCTGGCAAGTAAAAAACAGGCTAAAGGAAAAAAAAAAAAAAAAGGAAACTAAACACAAGTTGCAGTGAAGTGCCTGAAAGGGACATGATGCAGACTGATTGAGCTGTTTTTCCCTCTTCTGTTTTTTCCTCCCTTCTGTTATTTCTGTAAACTTCTTCTATCTGACTTGAAAAATCTGATACCAACTGAGCTTGCTTCTTGTTGACACAACTAATATATTGTGAGATAGAAGCAAGGCTTCTTACACTTGGAAATTGCTGTTTTGTTTGAAGGGAGCTCAGGTATTTCATGTTGCAGCCATGACTATGAACACAGGCCTCTAGGAGAGGTTGAGGTCTGGATTTTGAGACTGGCAAAAATTCCAAATTCAAGCCAGTGTTTGGTTATATAAAGCTAGAGGATTTTGTTGTTCTGATTAATTTGATTTACCATCAAGTATGTAACTTGTGGCTAAATCTGGTTTTGTTGCGTCATTCCTAGTAATTTCATTGATTATTAGGCAGGATGTAGAAGTTCTTCCTTGTTTCATTGCTAGCAATTTCACTGATCATTAGGCAGGATGTAGAAGCTTGACATCAAGGTTGGGCCAGATGATCCTGGGGGTCCTTTCCAACCTGGCATTCTGTGATTCTGTGAATTCCTTCAGGGTAGCAGAAAGCATTAGGCTTGGCAGCAGCAGATGTGTGGTGAGGTGCTGGCATTTGCACACTGTTTAGCCTATGAGTATAATACACTTTTTTTTTTTTCCCCCCCACATGATTATTACTTTGCTAAGTTAAATTTGAGTTCTTTTGAGTGACCATGACTTCCTATAGAATTAACCCTCTTATTTGATATTAATAATCATCATATGACTGAGATCATATTCTGATAGTGACCTATTTCTCTTCTCTGATTTATTTTAGCTTTACTATTGACCTTGCATAAAATAGCCAGTCTATCTGTTTGCTCAAGTTTTGCAGTCTGCGAAGTTCAGAGAAGAGTAAAATGAATATATGAATAAGAAATGTGGATCGAAAAACTTGTCCTGTCCATCTATTAAGAGTTGAAATGAGTATTTTATATTCGTTGTTTGAAAGCTTTGATTGCCACTGTACTCCCTGCCAACTACTTGGTTGCAGGTTTTGTGTTTCTGTAACACTGGCATGAAGCTCAAAACATGAGGACTGTGCAGAAATTACTCTTCTAGCTGTCTTGTAAAAAACGTAGAAGCATTGTTTTGGTTCTGTGTGATAATTTCTGGTTTATGTAGTGTGTGTCCTTCAGATAGTCCCTGCTCATTACTTCAGAGAAGTGCGTCAAACCATTAGACATGAATACTCCTTGCAGGAACTGCAGGTTCCCATCAGAAGCTTCTGGTTTCCACTGTGTTTGAGGATGATTCACAGAATCATAGAATGGTTTGGGTTGGACCTTGAAGATCATCTAGTTCTAATCCCTCTGCCATGGGCAGGGACACCTTCCAGTAGACCAGATAGCTCAAGGTCCCCTGTAACCTGGCCTTGAACATCTTCAGGGAGGCAGCCTCCATGACCTTCCTGAGATGGATTTCCCAGTTATAATCTCTGCTCTCACCCAATCATGCAGCTTTGAAAAAAAGAACTGAAAAAAGACAAAGAAAGAACACCTTGGATTTTCATTCTGGAAATAAACTTTGTAATGACAACAACAGCAACAGATACACCAACAGAAACTACCTGGGCTCTCTCTTCCACGATTCTAAGTCAACCAAGTTGTTTCTCAAATTCATAGAGCATTCTCACAGCTTGCTAAGTAAGTTGGATTTCTTATTTCTTTATTAGTTAGGGTAGAAACCTTGATTTAAACTTGACTTCCTTATGAGATAACTGGCTCAACCTTGTGTCTGAGGCACTAATATTGAATAAAAAGTCATGGACAAACTTTAATTTAAAGATCAGGTTCTAAATCTAAGCTTATGTTAGGAGGAAGTAGCTTTTTGGTTATGCAAATATCACTAAGATTAACCTGAACAGTATTCCCGAAGAAACCCACAAAAGCTCACTTTATCTGTATTTGCAACAGTTTTGCAATAATAATAGCTGTTTTGTCTATAAAAACTGAGTCTAAACAAATATACATTTGCATATTAATCTGGATTGCACTTTGCAAGAATGACAAAGGATAGTTTTTTAAAAGTTGGCTACATCGTGCCTTATGCCAACAAAATGTAATCTTAGTATTGCTTTGCCAAATGCACTACCCAAAGGAAATGAAGAATTGTTTCTTGTCTTTTGGTCACCTTATTATTTGAGTTTCATTTGGTTTGAATACATATGTCTTAGACTTAAGAGTCTGTGGCATTTATGGCCCCAGCCAAAGCTTCTTTTCAAGCAGTTGTTGGTTTGGCCACACAAACTTGCTTTTAAAGAAATGTGCCCTTTTCTAAACCCAGGTCTCTCTGGCATGGACAATTAATGTATTAACATTTGCTGATAGCTTAGTTGCTATTTCAGTCTGGTGTTTAGATACTGTCTATATGACCTTTTGGGTTCCTCTAGTGTTCTGGGTTGTTTTTCACATTTCTCATCCTGAATTAATGCAATGGTCACTTAAATCTTAACAGTTCCATAGCAGCAGCACCAGAAGTGCTTAATGCTTTATGCTCAAAACTTGATGATGAGCACTTTTAAAAAATTATATTTATTTTTTAATTAATAAGAAATTTGTATTTTCTATCATAGTATTTAAACAATTCACCTACTTGGACCTCCATTTCCATTTATGTGAAGAATATGGCTTTAATTGTTTAGTTGGAAAGGTGTCTGCTGCATTGACCACAGCCTATGCCAGGGTGTTCTCATGGTCTTTGCACTCTTCCTGCTCACTTGCATCACCTATAAGATTTCTGCTTAGGGAAAAAAAAAAAAAAAAAAAAAGGTATTTTCTGAAAAAATTATTTCCAAACAGCATCACTGCTCTCTTTTGTGAGCAAAGCCACATTTGTCTTATTAAGTTAATGAGGCTGTAAGTCAACACAGCACTTACTAGATGAAATTTTGTTTGTTGGAACCAAATTTTCTCTCTAAATATTTTATGAACTCCAGACTAAGAGATGAGAGGTGTAATGTGGAAGAAAAATCATCTGTGTCTGCGCTACCTATTAAGTCTATGGTAGAAGCAAATAAAAGTGGTTAGAAAAAAATTATCTGCAGAACAGATCTTATTCACTTAAATATTTGGTCAGCAAGTAAAAGTTCCTCAGTTAACCATATTGCCATGACAGTTAGCAAAGTTTTCTGACAGTCTTATATCACTTTATTAATTTCCAGAAACCAAGCCACTGTTTGTGCTGAGCTCCTTAGACCAGCCACAGCAAAACTTTCTGGGCTGTTATGATTTTGTGTCAATTGATCAAAGTATTTGATTTGTCAAAATGTGTGTATTTTGGAAGCAATTTTCCTGTAGATCAGAGCAGGTTTTCTTGTTTCCCGGGGTATTGGCAATTGTTATACAGTTTTTAGCTAGACAAATGGATTGTTCCCCCAAGCTGGGAAACAGAAGAGTTGCACCTGTTTGAGAATCAAATCCAGAAGCTGAAGGGCTGGGTATGCCTCTGATCTTGGTGATTTTTCTGAAGGTTCTGAATAGTTCTGATGTGCACCAGTGAGTGTCAGTAATATTTTAGCCCAAATTAACCTTAACTGAAGTTGCAAAAAGCCAAATAAGAGCCAGCCTCTGCTTTTAACCAATGAGGAGTTGTCAGCCATCAGAAGCTCTATCTCAGGCTCTCAAGAACCCCAAGAACCTTCATACAGCATTTGGAGCTAAATCCCTATGGTGTCTGTGGAAGGATGGTTCTGATCCCTGGAAAGACTTACGTCAGAGCAGGAAAGAAGAAGTTATCAGAGGCCATGGCTGAAATCCTACCCCTCTACTCTGCCCTATCTGCATTTCTGTGTCCAGTTCTGGGCTCCTCAGTTCAATAAGGACAGGGTCTTGATGGAAAGAGCACAGCAAAGGGCTACAGAGATGATGAGGGAACTGGAACATCTCTCTTAGGGGCTTTTTAGTGTGGAACTGAAGGGGTATCTCATCAATGCTGATCAATACTCAAAGGATGGCTGTCAGGTGAATGGGACCAGTTATTTTCAGTGACAGGACAAGGGTTAATGGACACAAACCTGAACATAGAAATTTTCCTCTAAACATGAGGATGAACTTCTTTATTTTGAGGGTGACAGGATCTCCATCTCTGGGGACATTCCAAACTTGTGTTCCTGTGTGGCTTTCTCTAGGTGAACCTGCTTTGGTAGGGCATTTGGACTTGAAAATCTTGAGAGGCCCCTTCCAACCCCTGGCATTCTGTGACTCTATAAAATCCACAGAGGTTTTTTTACAGCCTTTGGGGCTAAAATCCTATCTTTTCACTTGGGCAATAACTCAGTCTAATGGGCCACTTGGAACACAGGTAATACTTGCAGATGCCACAAACAAGGGCCCAATGCATTAAGAGAAGATTGATGTGGTTTTTTCTGTTCTCAGGTGCCAATGATAGAAGCTGTCTGTGTCATGAGTGTGCAGCTGGGCAGCATCAGCTTGGCACTGTCAGTGCTTTCTAGGGTGGTAGGCTGGAGTTCACAGTCTGTGAACAAGGTGTGATGCATAAAAATATTGCTGGCAACAACAGATTGATAAAGATGCGGTGCAGAAACTCACCGTGAAGCAGTTTTCTTTCATTAATATTTGTAGCATTCCTGTCAAAAGTTTCACACAAAAAAATCTGCAGATATTACCTTGCTGTCTAGGTTGCTTAAGATCTTAATCTCTTTCCCATGATGGTCTTATGGTCTGATTCTAGTGACTTTTGTGTGCATATCCTAAAACCTCATCACAGGATCAAAAAAGACTAGAAAATAAGCACCAAGCTCCTGGGTCTTGTTTTCCAAATACATAGTGCATGTCTTCTTTAACAGGCACCAGGGGAGTGTTATTGATCAAGAACAGCACAATTGTCCCCTAGATGCAGGATGGGAATTGTATCATCTATGTTTGGCAAATTCACAAAGGCTTTGTTTCATTGGAGTCAGCTTTGAGGGCAGCCAAAAAGATGGGAACATGGAGATAGACTCAGCGTCTGTGCTTGTGGTGTGACCTTGGGTTAGTTATCCAATGCTTTAACTTTGGACATGTGGCCATTAATGGTCGTAGGAAAAGGAAAGGCTGGCCAAGAGATGTCTTTTACTGGCTTTTGGGTTAGGATTCATAGCTTTTGCTAATAACAAACTAGAGGAGAATTTTAAAGAGCTCTCTCAGATCTGAACACTTTTCCCCTGGCTAAAAGAGGGTGCTCCTGTCAATTGTCAGCATGATGTTTCATTTTTCCCTCAGGTGTGAAATGCCCACAATTTCTCATTTATTCATTAATTCCTCATTAAGCTGTTATGGAAACCTTACAAAATAGTATATTGTTTTTCCTCTTTAAGTTAAAAATCCCTTTAAGTGAACTGCAAATAGTGAATGAATATAATTTCCAGTGGAAGGTGTCCCTGCCCATGGCAGGGGAGTTGAAACTAGGTGGTCTTCAAGATCCCTTCCAACACAAACCATTCTATGAATCTATGATTCTGAAGCATCACCTGGGCACTAGTGGATGGGCATCCCATCAGCAATCAGTTTAAAAATGAGTTTCAGAATGATAGACACAAGAAACTAATCTGAGATCTACTGTGTATTCCAGATTTCCAGTACATAAAAAGGAGCCTGGAAAAAAGGGATTAATCCTGTTAAGGCACTAACTAGTCCATCACACTTCGGTGACATTCTAATCCCAGGAAGATGATGTAATCATTCCACCTTGCTAGCCTCCTGAGTTTAGAGTGACTCCCAAGGTTTAGATGGGTAAGTGAAACATGAATACCAAAGTTAAGCAGGTGCTTATGTAAAGAGTGACCTGATTATCCTAGATGCTCTTCTGGTCTTCAGCAAACTGTTCTTACCTTTGCAGTCTCAACTGTGAAAGGGACAACTTGCTTTCTTATCAGCCTAGTGACTGTGCATTTGCCCAAATCTAGACTTTATGCTGTTAAGCATGTTGGTAGTGGTTTCCCAAATCCAGGCATCTACGCAGGAAACATTATGTACTTGAGAACCCTAGGATAAACTTGATAGGACAGCAGAAGACACTGGAGTTGTGGTAGTACGGAGTGTCCCTTTAAATGTATTTAGATAAGTACTGTCACAGAATGACAGAATGGTGGCACCATTGCAGTTCATTCTCCTGTGACTTTGTACCTTTGTGCCATTTATCACTTCACAGAATCGCAGAATAGTAGGAGTTGGAAGGGACCTCTGGAGATCATTCAGCCCAACCCTGGTGCCAAGGCAGGTTCACCTAGAGAAGGTAACACACTAACACATCCAGGTGGGTTTTGAATAACTCCAGAGATGGAGGCTTCACCACCTCTCTAGGCAGCATGGTTAGAAACCTTTAAAAATACACACTTTAAATAATTATTCTTTTAGTTTATCATCTTCTTTCCTATTTTGAAAAAAAAAATTGATTCTTAAACATCATAATTTATTAACTAATCTATAGAAGGTCTATCTTATTTTCTCTCTTTTTAAATATTGGGTTGCAATTGCTGCTTAGAATCAGAATAAAATCAGCTTGGTTTTCTTCAGTTTTCACTTATCTGACGGTCCTCTCCTGGTCAGGAATGTAAACAACTGACATCTTGAAAGATCACTTTGAAACCTGATACTGGGTGCTTTGGAGTACGTTTTTGTTGTTTGTAGTTGTTCATTATTATTAGTAGTAGTAGTAGTAGTAGTGGTGGTGGTGGTTCTTTTGTTCTCAGAGGTTTTTGTGGGTTTTGGTTTTGTTTTTCACAGAATCACAGAATTAACCAAGTTAGAAAAGACCTCTAGGATCATTGAGTGAAACCTATCACCTAACCTTTCTAATTAACTAAACCATGGAACTAATTAAGCCTCCTCTTAAACACCTCCAGCTGTGGTGGCTCCACCACCTCCCCAGGCAGCCCATTCCAATGCCAATCACTCTTCCTGTGAAGAGCTTCTTCCTAACATCCAGCCTAAACCTGCCCTGGCACAGGTTGAGACTGTGTCCTCTTGTTGTTTGTTTGGTTTTGATTTTTATGTTGTTGTTTGTTCTGGTTAGTTGGTTTTATTTTCATTGCACAGCACAGCCTTTCCTGTTGCTAAGAAGCTCTTTGGTGTCTAAAGGACAAAGAATATCCTTTCAGAGACTTCATTGTGTAATATGCACTAATTAATCTTAAAAGAAGAAGGTTTTAAACAACTAAAACCATATCAAGAACTTTCACTGTGAACCTAATTGTATCTGCTCTGATTCCAGGAAGAATGAAATGGAAGACAAGGCCCTAATGTGAGAGTTTTTAATTATTTACAAAGCTGAGTGTTTTTTAATGGGGCTGATGCACCTCTGTTACAGATTGTTTCCCTATCTCTTCCCTTCATAACTCCACAAATCATGAGGATATACCATTGTTGGACATTTCATTCTCCTTCTTCCAGCTCTTAAACCCTGATGGTGTTTATTGGAATACGTTATGGATATTCAGACTTTGTACCTTCTCATTTCTTCTCTTTGTTCAGCTGGGCAGTTTCGCTGACTGACTGGAGATCTGTGATTCTTTTACATGGTTCTGTGATACTAACAGACATGAAAAATACAATCATACTTAATCACCTAGTAATGATGCATCATTTAGAAAATGAAGGGCACATCTGTTGTACATTTTACTTTGGCTTCAGTTGAATATACAACTCCAGTTGAAGTGTCAGCCCTCAGTTGCAAAGGATACTGCTCTGCTTTTCAGGGCTTTACAGTAAAAAATAAATGCCCTTCTGTTTCTCAATTTCATATATATATAATATGTGGGGGGTTTCTTTTGTTGATTTTTTTTTTGTTGTTGTTGTTGGTTGGGGGTTTGTGTGTGTGTGTTTTTGTGGTTGGTTGTTTTTTTGTTTGGGTGTGGATTTTTTTTTTATTTTTTTTTTTCCAGGAAAAGTAGGTTCAGCAGCATCTCAGTGAGACAACCAGGGAGGTTGTGGATGCCCCCTGTCTGGTGGTGTTCAAGTTGGACAAGACCTTGAGCAACCTAGTGGGAGGTGTCCCTACCCATGGCAGAGACATTTGAGATAGATGATCTTAAGGTCCCTCCTACACAAAGCATTCTATGAATCTATGAATCTTATGAAAGGAAAGTTGAAACTGAGGCACAGAGAACAGTAGAGACCAGTAACATTTAGCAAGCCATTTGCACAGATACAAGGAGAACCTGAAGTCTCCAGATCCCACAAGAGTGATATCAGCAGTGAACCAGCCTAGGGGCTCAGCCTTGGAATAGCATTCCAGATTAGTCCTATGTTTACAGTAGGATTTTGATGGTTTCTTAAAGTATTATTTTTGTGGGGGTGTTCCATACCATATTGGTGTAGATAAAAAGCATACCTTAGATATGTATATGGTATGTTCATAGATTCATAGAATGATTTGGATTGGAAGGGACCTTAAAGGTCATCCATCTCCAAGACCCCTGCCATGGGCTGGGACACCTTCTACTAGACAAGGTCTTATCCAACCTGGCCTTGAACAACTCTAGGGAGGGGCAATCCACCACAAACACAAATTCATTAAAATATTTACAGAGAAAACACATTTCAAAAACAACCAAACAACAGGAAAGAGATACTTAAGCTATTTTTCAATGTGGAAATTTGGGAAGTAGTGTGATCCCCACGCCGCTGTTCTTGGGCTCTACGCTTGTTAGCTTTGTATTTCATGATATGCAATGTTGCTTTTGCCATGACTCAACTTAATGGTACATGGTGAAGGCAATTATAGTAACATATTTACATTTTTAGGGAACTATAAAAGTGGGTCAGGCACAAATATTTCACCTGAATGTTCATGTTCCAAACAGTAGGGAATGCAAAATGGCCTTGACAAAAGTTATGCTGCTAATGTGAGATGAGCCTTATGGATCTGTGAAAATAAAACAATAAATTTCAACAGAGCAAAATTCATTAATAATTAAAAACAAATACCAGAACATAAGTCAGGATATGCCACTGTATGCAGCTAGTATGACTCATGCAGTAAATACCTCTTCTTTTGCTTGCTCTGACTCTGGTTTAGAATTCTCTGCTGTTTCATAGAATGGTTTGGGTTGGACGGGACATTAAAGATCATCTAATTCCAACAACCCTTCCACTGGACCAGGTTGCTCAAAACCCCATCCAACTTGGCCTTGAGCATTCCAGAGAATGGGTAACCCATTCCAGTGCCCCACCACCCTCAATGTAAAGAATTTCTTTCTAATATCCAATCTAAATCTCTCCCCATCATGATTCTATCCATCCCCATTTGTCCTCTCACTACAAGTCCTTGTAAAAACTCCCTCCCCAGCTCTCTCCAGGCACTGAGGGGCTGCTATAAGGTCTCCCCAGAACTTCTCTTCACACTGAACAGCCTTAACTCCTTCAGCCCATCACTATCGAGAGGTTCTCTGTCTCTCTGATCATCTTCATGACAGTGTTCTAGGTGGGGTCTGAAAAGAGCAGAGTGAAAGGCTTGTCACACTTTTATTGATGCATCTCAGGACATGGTTGTCTTCTGGGCTGCCAGTGACCTTTTGTGATTGATACTGAGTTTTTAATCAACTGACACCACTGAGGCTTTCTCCTCAGGGCTTACTCTCAAGCCACTCCTTGACTGGCCTGTATTTGTTCTAGGGAATTGCCCTGACCCCGGGCTAGGACATTGGATTTAGCCTCTTTGAACTTCATGAGGTTGGCTTGGGCCCACATCTCAAACTTGTCGAGGTCCCTGTATATGGCATCCTTTCCCTACACTGTGTCAGCTGGGTCACACATCTTGGTGTCATTGGCAGGCTTGCTCAGGGTGAACTAAATGCCACTGTCCATGTTGCTGGCAAAGCAGCATTTGCCCGAGCTGTTCCTGACAGACACCAGTGGTAACTGGTCTTTATCTGTGTCACTGAGCCATTGACCACAAGCCTCTGATTGTGACCATCCAGCCAATCCCTTATTCCCTCCATTAAAGTTAATATTGAAGCAACATAATTCCAGATCTGGGAAGAGAATAAACAGAGCCAGCAAACTTCTTGTTACAGCCCAAGTGGAGGTGGCAGGATGCTCAACAGGCTATTATTTTGCATCAGAACACTGGAGCAGAATTGAAAGGCAGGTGACTTTCTCTCTTTCAAGACCATCATTTGGATGAAGAAATTGGCTCCATGTGCAAATGCTAACGCCTGCATTCTTGAGTGCAACCTCTGATTGACAAGCATGATGCTTTCAAAATAGTATCATTCCCCAGAGCATTTCCTACATGCTAATTTAGTACTGGTATACAAAAAAAGAATCTACTTACAGTACAAGATTGTTATTGTGACTAGGTGTAAGCCTATAATTTTCCAGCAGTGTCTATGCAGCATTTTCAATTGCATGCTTAGATGCCTTTTGGGAGATACAAGAAACCTCTCAAATTTTATTTCTTTTGAGGTGCTCTGCTAAAAGGCAGGGATTGAGATTCTATGAAGCAAGAAGATTAATTGAATGAAGAGCACTTTGCTAAAGTAAAGAGGTTTTGTCAGTATTCTAATTATTGTGGACAAACCTAATTAACTTATTCTCACACCCTGGACATGTATTTATGCAAATTGCAAGAGAAAGGGACAAGAATCCTTTCTCTGAAATGAACTCATCAGTGCTGGAAAGCTCTCTGTGGCAGATTAGTCTGGGAAGATTAGAAGTCAGACTTGGCTATATTCTTTAATGGAAATATAATCAGCAATACATCTTCATGAAATGTGCACTGCCAGCACAGAATACCCACTTGGAGGTGAGGTAAGGGCTGGAGGCAGTAGTCCAAAATCATTAACATCCCCCAGGTGAATATAATGGGATGATAAATGCTCACTGGGAAAGGATTCATTTCAGTTTTCAAATAATTTTGAAAATAAACCAGAAACTCAGTCATTTGATACCAATTTAGTCAGCTCTGTCCTTTAATTCAGTAATGAAAGACTTCATGTCCATCCATCCAGCGTGTCTGCAATCCCTGAGCTAGGTGCTCAGGTTTCTGTGGTTTCTGTGGTTTCTGTTACTGCAGCTTCACCAAGAGAAGGTGGAAGAATAGGAATGATTCTGGTGGGCATCGATTTATGTAGTAAAGCTGAAGGTGGTGCTCTTCTACAGTACTGCATCAGTCCAATGAGTTTCTCTACTGGAACAGAATAAAAAGACCAGTCCCTGAACATTTATCTGGGACATTGACTTGCTGAAGCATGTCCAGAGAAGGGTAACAAAGCTGGTGAAGGGTTTGGAGAATGGGTCTGGTGAGGAGCACCTAAGGGAACTCAGGTTGTTTAGTCTGGAGAAGAGAAGGCTGAGGGGTAACCTCATTGTCCTCTACAACTCCCTGAAAGGAGGTTGGAGTGAGGCAGGGGTTGGTTTCTTCTCCTTAGTATCAGGTGAGAAGACAAGAAAAAAATTGTCTGAAATCATGCTAGGGAATGTTTAGGTCGGATATTAGGAAGAATTTGTTCCCTGTAAGACTGGTCAGGCATTGGAACAGGCTGCCCAGGGAGGTGATGGGGTCACCATTCCTTGAGGTGTTGAAGAAATTTGTGGCCATGGCACTTTGAGACATGGTTTCATGGCTATGGTGGTGTTAGATAGATGGTTGGGATCATTGATCTTAGAGATCTTTTCCAATCAAAACAATTCAATGATTCTATGGTTTTATGATTTAATAGACTAGCCCTGGGAGCATCACTTGCTTTTATTTCTGCTGGGAATGACAGGGGCAAAAGTCTTTGTACTGGATATTTCAAAATTCTCTAGACAAGGTAAAAAAATTGGCTTGGTTATTCTGGTTTCTGTATGAAGAGGCAGTGCTTTATCAACTTGCCTTTCAATTTAAAAAAAAATAAATGTAAGATGTTTGAAGGTTCTGATTTTGGGTGATCTTTTTGCTTCTATTTATAAAACCTTAGAGTTGTTGGAAGACGCCTCTAAGATCATCAAGTTGAACTGTTAACCTATGACCACCATGGCCATTAAACCATGTCCCCACATGCCATGGCCACAAGTTTCCTGAGCACCTACTCTTGCTAAAGCAGCTGGCAGCTTGTGAATGACAGCAGAAGACACTCGATTTTAGTTATTCCTCTAAAGTGTCATTAATCCCAGAGGATTACATCTTCTAGGGTATAGACTGTATGAATCATAACACAGAGAACAACATCACTGTGTCATTTGGCTTCAAAGTGTAATTTTTTAAAGGCACTTTTCCTTTTTATTAAATTTTAATCTTAGAAAAATGAAAAAGAGGAAGCTTCTCCAATTGTGAATGGATATAAGAACATGTTATTGCTTTGTCTGAAGTATGAAGATTTGAGAGAGATCTTAAAACGTAAATGGTCCCATAGAATTACTCTTTGTATTTCATACAGCTCTCGGGCTGATAAACCAGTCTATTATTTACACTATTTGTACAAAATAATGCAAATTTTGACCACTGCTTAGTGAAAATATGCTGATACTGACTGAGAAACCTGGGGCTGATTAGTCTGAAGAAAAGAAGACTGAGAAGAGGTCTTATCAATGTATGGGTGGGTGTCAAGTGGATGGGGCCAAGCTCTGTTTGCTGGCCAGCAGCAATAAGACAAGGAACAATGGATACAAATTTGACCACAGAAGTTTTCACCTTTTTTACAATGAGGAGGAGAAACTTTCTTACAGAGAGGGTGACGGAGCACTGGAATAGATTGCCCAGAGAGGTTGTGGAGCCTCCTTCTCTGGAGACTTTCAAAACCTACCTGGATGCATTCCTGTGTGTACTACCCTAGGGGATCCTGCCTTGGCAGAGGGGTTGGACTCAATGATCTCTGGAGGTCCCTTCTAATGTCTAACATTCTGTGATTCTATGACACAAATGGGTCCAAACCAGCAACTTAGCTACTTCTGTGTATACAGCTCATCATTTTTAAAAGGAAAAAAAAAAAAACCAACAACCTTCACCTTCCTTCCACTGCAGTAACTATTGAGGAGTTTTGTGTGGTTGGGCAAAAGCATCCTGTGCACTTTTTGCACACCTGCACCTTCCTGACTGTGAGCACCTCTGGCTTCGTTTGCTAGTCTGAAATTGTGCCAGAGGAGTTTTATATTGGACATGACAAAAAATAATTTGCACAAATGTTGGTCAAGTGATGGAACAGGCTGTTGAGGGAGGTGTGGACATGGCACTTTGGGACATGGCTTGATGGTCTTGGTGGTGTTAGGTTCATGGCTGGACTCAATGACCTTAGTTCTTTAGAGGTCTTTCCCAACCAAAGCTCTTCCATGATTCTATAAAATAGCCACAGATGACTAAAGTTGAGTTCTTACCTTCGCTATAGCAGGTTGCCCAGGGAGGTCACAGATGCTCACCCCCCATGCCCCTACCCCCCTCCAGGTGTTCAAGGTTAGGTTGGATGAGGCCTAGAGGAACCTGGTCTAGTGAATAAATGAAAGATGCCTCTGGCCAGGGCAGGAGATTTGGAACTAGATGATCTTTAAGGACCTTTGCAACCCAAGCCATTATATGATTCTCTGAATATATGAAGGTAGAGAAGCTGTGTGAAGCAACTACACAGGGGAGACAGCACTTGTACTACTTGTGGTCTCACTGTAGTTTACTGCCACACTAAAAGTAATGGAAGAAAAGCAGAATACTGATTGTGTGCAATGTTTTGTATCTAAGTGGTACTTAAAATAGTGTCATCCTAAAGGCCCAATTCCTGCCAGCTCAGATTTACTCTCAATATTCTTCTCCTGCATCCAGCAAATATTCCCCTGGTTAGCAGAAATTTAGGAATGCTTTTAGCATCTGTTTAGGGCTAGTATGGACTAGAGCTCTTAGAGGAGTAGTCATGAAATGCTTTTATATTCAGAGTGGGTGTTAAGTGTTGACTCCTGGTGTCCATGATTACAGTGTTGTAAAGGAATGCTAATAATGAGAATAGGCTGAAAATCAGCAAGTGGGTTGGTATGGGGATACATAAGGATATATGTGGTGGATAAATGAGAATCTATATTGATATTGCGTGCATGAATTGCTCATGTAGACAAGTGTTATGCAAACTGTCAGGGGGTGGACAACACTTCATAGTCTTGAAAATATCAATGAGGTTCAGCCAGTGTGCCAGGCAGGAATGAAAAGATGGGTGTCTGTCTCACAGGGAGAAAAAGGCATGTGGTGCATCTTATTTGTAGGAAAGGCAATCTTGATAGGAACAAAAAACACACAGCCAAACCCCACCTGAAAGGCAGCTGATAGCAAACTTCTGTTCTCCTGGGACGCACAAATAGCTAGATTAGTTCTGGGATCTAAGACTAAGTAGCAGCTGGGTAAATCATCTGAGTGATAAATTCAGGTATGCCGAGGATTTTTTTTTTTTTTTCCTTTATGATTGCACCTTTCTCCACTGAGCTGTGGCAGGGTATTTGCTTTCCTAACTTCTGTACTTGCCTCTTGAACTTTTGGAGTCTTGAGGAAAACCAGTTGCGGAGTAGTATGTGTACATTATTTCTTCCTGAGGTAGCAATCTTTGCTAGATAAGTCTTTCAAGAAGAACATGCTGATGAGTTTCTGGACACTAGGCTGACAGCAGTGTGGAAGGATTTGCCTAAGTCTTGAAACTGCCAGCAGTCTGTGATACCTTTTAGTATTGCCACAATAGTTTCCAGAAGAACAGCTGGACTAAATACTTGTCTGTGATGTGTCAGAGGTATCTGACAGACTGTCAATGCTAAATTATTCGAGGCAGGTACCTACAATGGCCATTCCTTTCTGTTCAGTGACACAGTGAACATACTATCCCTGGCTGAGAAAAACGTCAGAGCTGTGAGAGAAGCAGACTCAACAGCCTTTAATTAACAGAACCAGCCAAGGAAGCAGTTCTCCCTTCAGGGATTCTTTTCCACCATCTCCTACTTAGCTTACAAGAGATATCTTCGAGACAGTATCTTTTGGAAATCCTTTAATTCTTTCAGCTACTAATCACATGTAGAGATAATGGAATAGAAATCATCCCTTTTTTAGGTGGAGGATGACCTGAAGTGGAAGGTGCATCTGCAAGGGACCAAACAAGCCTCCTCCTGCTCACCTTTCCCCAGTTCAGGATATCAGAATTGTAATTCAAATCTTAGGCTTTTCTGTTTGATGTGGTGATACCATTTAATTAGTCACCCCAGGGACATTAAAATGGTGTGAGATGTACTCATTTGGCAAGAAAATCTAGCAAGAGATGTGGAATAACCAGGAAGGACAAGGGAGCCTAATGTGATTCATTGCATTTGCAAGTGATTTAGGTCATAAAGGTTTGAGAAAGACATTTTCCCTGACATCTTCTAGAGTTATAAAAACACTTTCAAATTCTTCTGTATTAACAGAAATAAATTCTGAGGAACAAAGAACTTAATTTATCTATAACTTTAAGAATTCTTGGCAGTTCCACACTGATTTTCTCCTGGTGGCATTTTGCAGCTACAGTTATGTGAATCTGGACATGAAAGCTGGGACTACTGCACTAAGAGCCAGGCTAGAGAAAAGTAAGAGAATGAGATCTGATGTTAAAATTCCATAAACCTGTAGTCTACACCTTATTATGGATAATGAAAGAAAGTTTTTATCCAAGCAGAGCAAATCCAGTTTGCACCTCTCCAGCTTGATAGGCTGGAGAGACCATCACAGTTGGAGGAACCTGCACAGAGACAGAGCACATCTTGAACTTTGCAATTGGAATTAATTTTTTGACTGGTCTGGTTTTAATGGTGACTTTTAAACCTGAAGATAAGACAGTAAGGCCACAAGCCAGTCTATTCAGTGGAAAGACACTGAAGGAAATTTTGATCCTCTGAATCACTGAAACCTGTCATCGGAAATAGTTTTATGATCTTAAGGACTGAACCAGGCAAGATAACAAGACTTGTTATGTTAGAATGGTTACCCTGGCCTGCAGACAGGTCTTCCTGTCAACCAGGCCGTGGTGGTAGGGAGCAATGTGGAGTTTCACTGTAAGGTCTACAGCAATGCCCAGCCTCACAACCAGTGGCTAAAACACGTGGAAGTCAAGGGCAGCAAATATGGATCTGAAGGCATGCCCTGTGCCACATTGCTGATGGTTGGTACATGCTCCTTCATCTCACACTCAGAGCACTCTTTACTCTGCCTTGGCCTTGGTGGGCAGTTCCATTGTGGGGATGCTCCTCAGAGAAACCCATTCCACTTCCTTACTTATGCCAGGAGACAACAGCACTGAATAAATGTCACTGCTAGTGGAAGCCATAAACTTCATCTACACATCTAGATATAAAACCTAGATTAGCAGTGTGAAACAGGAGCTCCCAACAGAAGATGTTCAATGCCACAGCTCCTAGAATAGTAATAATTACTAAAATCCAATAAAGGTTGAGCCAGATGATCCTTGGGGCCCCTTCTGACCTGGCATTCTGTGATTCTGTGACTGCTGTCTGCTCTTCTACAGAGATTAAGTTGAATCTGAATTCCCCCAAATTTCAACCTCCAAGAATGTGAATTAGAGACTCTTTAATTTCTTCAGTGGTATTTCTTTCTTTCTGTATTTGAACTTTAAGAGAGTGAGGAATTTAAGGATTTCATCTATGTATGTATGTATGCGTCTATCTATTAAGGATTTCATCTATGTATGTATGTACACATCTATCTATCTATCTACCTACCTACCTATTTTGTTATTAGTGCTATTAAACCTCTTCAAAGATCTGTGTCTTCAGATCCAGTGCTGAATTATCACTCAGGGTGATAGGAAGACCTGAGCCAAATGAGTGGCTCCTTCTGGGGAGCATCTCAAGACACTTGGAAGAGAAGAAGGTTATCAGGAGTAGTCACCATGGATTTACCAAGGGGAAGTCATGCTTGGCTAACCCGATAGTGTTTTATGATGACGTAACTGAATAGGTAGAGTCAGGGAGACCAGTGGATGGAGTCTACCTTGACCTTAGCAAGGCCTTTGACACCATCTCCCATGACATTCTAGTGAGCAAACTCAGGAAGTGTGGGATGGAAGAGCACGCAGTGAGGTGGATTAGGAACTGGTTACAAGATAGACTTCAAAGAGTGGTGATCAATGGTGCCAGGTCCAGCTGGAGAGCTGTAACCAGTGGAGTCCCCCAGAAATCTGTGCTGGGTCCAGTTCTCTTCAACATCTTCATTAACGACATTGATGAGGGAACAGAGTCTGCTCAACAAGTTTGCTGGTGACACTAAACTGGGAGGCTTGGCTGATACAGCTGAAGGCTGTGCAGACATCTAGCGAGACCTGGACAGCCTGGAGAGCTGGGCACAGAGGAACCAAATGAGGTTCAACAAGGACAAGTGCAGAATCCTGTACCTGGGGAAGAATAATAAACTGCACCAGGGAGTGCTGGTGGGTAACAAGTTATCCACGGGACAGCAATGTGCCCTTGTGGCCAAGAAGGCCAATGGGATCCTGGGGTGTATTGAGAAGAGTGTGTCCAGCAGATCAAGAGAGGTTCTCCTCCCCCTTTACTCTGCCATGATGAGACCCCATCTTGAATACTACATTCAATTTTGGGCTACCCAGTTGAAGAGGGACAGGGTTCTGCTGGAGAGGGTCCATTGGAGGGCTACAAGGATGATTAGGGGTCTGGAGCACTACCTTATGAGGAGAAGCTGAGGGACCTGGGGCTTTTTAGTCTGAAGTGGAGAAGACAGAGAGGGGATTTGATAAATGTCTATAAATATCTGAGGTCTGGTCAGGAGCGGGACAACAGGTTCTTCTCACTTGCTCCTTGTGGTAGGACAAGGAGCAATAGGTGTAAGTTGAAGCAAAAGAGGTTCTGCCTCAACACAAAGGGGAACTTATTTACTGTAAGGTTCACAGAGCACCGGAACAGGCTCCCCAGAGAGATTGTGGAATCTCCTTCTCTAGAGACTTTCAATGCCTGTCTTGATGTGTTCCTCTGTGGCCTGTGCTAGATTGTATGGTCCTGCCCTGGCAGGGGATTTGGACTCAATTATCTCTTTGAGTCCTTTCCAAGCCCTTACGTCCTGTGAGCCTGTGAATTCCATTCCTATCATTATTTTTAATATTGAGGACAAGTGAACTACCACTTGCATTTGTGTTTTAGCCAAGCAGTTTATTTTTCATCATGAACTGAGGTGTCATTCTTACAATTAAAACCTAGGGAAAAGTGAAAACTCGATCTCAGATTAGGAAGAGAGGCCTGTGTCACTCTCAGCTCATGCTTCAGACTTCTGCAGCTCTCCTGAAGACATGGGCAGCCTTTTGAAACAGAAAGATGGCGAATGAAGAAGTAACAGAAAGTTGCCTCAATGTCTCCCCCCAGGATTGGTCAAGCTGTAGATCAGGGCAAAGAACATTGATTTAAATGTGGGATGCCATCTCTGTCTGTCAGTTGCATGTTTATCTTCTGAGGTTGGTCTGGCTTTCGGTTTCTGCAAGTGAGCTGCATTTCTTAGTAAGACTGGGGATAAAGGCAATACTAAAAGTGGAATAGAGATGCTTTGTATTTTCTGTTAGGGACCAAACACAGAAGAAGTTGAGAATGAAAATATAGGGACCTGGAGCTCATTTCACCCACTGCAGAGTATCTTCAGTGAATTAAAGATAAAAATGCTTTTAACTCACAGGCTGTAAATCAGCTAAACCTTCATATTTCTGATCTAACAGACTTTGTCTGTAAGGCAACTATTAAAAAAAAAAAAAAAAAAAAGGGGGTTTTCTGCAAGGCTTAGGTTTGTCCTCCCTTAGCAGCTGCATGCAGCTTGCCAGGCAGTGGTGTTGTGGTGAGTGAGAGGCCAGTATGATGATGCAGAACAACCGAGACCATCACAATCTTTTGTTAGCTTTTTTTCCAGAGGACAGCCACTTTAAAATGTGCTTAGTTGCCCATTATGTGGCTTAAAGGATTGAAGCTTTATAATAAAAATATTATCTTAATTACACTAATTACAGCCCCTTACACTGAGAGAAATCTCTGGGTGTTTCTAATGCGTGCAGCTAATTAATGTCTAGCAGAATAATGGCAATGTAATCGCTTATAGTTGTGTGGAGGTATCAATTTAGAAACAAATCTGTATATAGCCTGATACAGGCTGACTGAAGCAGTCATATTCCTAAGTACACTTGAGATGAAAGCATATGTTTTTATTTGTTTTTCTGTCATCAGTCAGCAAGTGAATTATCTTTACCCTATGATTCTTTACTGAGAGCTGCAGTGGAGTCATAGGGTGTAACGGTTTGGCAGTTCTCCTCCCCCCTACATTTCTAAAATAACCCAGGCTAGACTCAGCCAGCTGGAAGTTAACAAATGAAGCTTTATATTTACAGCTTTGAAGATATTTACAATATATTACAGATATTTACAGATATATACAGTAAAAAAGATAATACAGAAACACCAAACCCCTCCCAGAGATCAGAATCCCCAAGAGTGGTTCCCAACCACCCTACCACCTTCCCCCCGCTACCCAATCTTATCCCACTATCTGTCTTACATGCCAGGTAAGCATGAAGGATCAGCCAAGGGGAATTAGAAGTAGAAAATTGATTAGTTGAGTTACACAGATCCAGATAGAAACCAGGGAGAGAGATTAGCAGCCAAAGCAACACAAAGCAGATCTGTCTTACCTATGTTTTGATTCTTATGCATCTCGGGAAGCCTATGAGTGGAGTAGATGTAATTTTGTTTTCCTTTCTTAGCTTATAATCTAATTTCTCATTAAAATCCTCCAATTAGCCTCAAACCAGCACAGGGGGTGGCCCTGGACGTGTTCAAGAAATGTATGTACATGGAACTTCTGGACATGCTTCAATGTTAGGTTAGGTTGGTGTTATGTTGATGTTAGGTTGATAGTTGGACTTGATGATCTTAGAGGTCTTTTCCAGCAAAAACAATCCCATGATTTAATGTATTGTCACAGAATCCTGGAACTGTAGGAGTTGGAAGGCGCCTGTGGAGATCATCAGGTCCAACCTCCTGCCAGAGCAGGTTGGCCTAGAGAAGGTTGCACTGAAATGTGTCCAGATGGGTTTTGGATGACTCTAGAGACAGAGACTCCACCACCTCTCTGTGCAGCCCGATGCAGTACTCCAACACTCTTAAAGAAGTTCCTCCTCATCTTTAGATGGAACTTCTTATGTTCAAGTTTGTGCCCATTACCCCTTGTCCTGTCACTGGGCACCACTGGAAATACACTGGTTCCATCCTCCTGACACTCACCCTTTAAGCGTTGATCAGCATTGTCCTTCTAGATTGATCCAGTTACTTGGTTTGTAAAACAGAGTAGATAAACATGGCTGTTTACAGATAGGTTAATACTATTTATCTGTCACTCACAAAGCTACCTTGCAGTTTTAAAATTTGGCTAAAGAGCCCATTTTGAAACCTGGGGGTAGCAGTCAGAAAATGCTTCTGCTGACCTGTGGTTGCATTTCATCCTTCTGAAAGGGATTGAACCGTGAGCTTCAGACCTTCTGAATGTAAAGTTTGTTAATGCTTTTATATTTTGTGCTATTTGGGACATGAAAATATAGGGATTCCCTATAAATTTTGCAGAAAGGACATACTAGAAGGAACAAGTAATAAAGACTTGAGTTTTCTCAGATCTCTTCTTTAGGCTTCAAATATTAGTAAAGGGAAAATTTCCTAAACTGTAGGAGGAACCTTTTTGTTGGAATCACTTGAAGCATCACACACAAAGATCCTGTTCTTGCTCCATTAAAGGCAGAATTAATTTAGAAATTATGCTTAGAGCAGTGTAAAAATTTCACTTTGGTTTGGAGGAGGAGAAGCTTGACTTTTATATAAATTTAATTCCTGTTTACTTTTAAACTGCTTCCCAAATACAAATTTGAGAAGGAGAAGAACACAGAGAATTTTGGTTGAAAGAAGCATGGCAGGGTTTGACTGAAATTGTTGGTGGTTCCAGTTAGGTGTGGTGATGAGACAGTGCCGCAAGAAACCTGGCTGCCAGGAATTGTTGGGCCATACTTTCCTAGCCCAGCCTCCTCTGGGAGATCCAGGGGCACCATTTAGTCTCAACCAGGACCCCAGGCATACCCAAATGGAGCCAGAGACCTCATGCCTGCTACCTTGGCTGGGCTTCCTGGATCATCACCTCAGACCTCAGACCTTTACTTCAACTTAATCCTTACCATCACTTTCCTTTATTGTCTCGGTGTGTGATGACTCCGTCTTCTTCTGATAACACTCTTCATTGATCTCCAAGATCAGAACTATCAAGAGAAATCTGTAGTTTCTTTCCTTTGATTTCTTAGACTAACTAGTAATAAAACCCCAGGCTGTGTTGGAAACTTTCAGGCTTGATTACATTTTGAACATGAGATATTTCAGAATAGCAGCTGGAGGAAACAATAGAAGCTGAAGAGGTAGGGGAACAAATTGTTCTGGTAAAATACTTAAGAGTAGGATGAGAGTGCCTATGAATGCAAATGCAAACAAAGCCCTGCAGCTTTCTTTTATAAGGTCTACATCAAGTCTTCTTTGGGGTTTTTTTGGTGGTTTTTTTTTTTCTTGAGGTTGCATCTTTCAACCATTCTCAGTCTCTCTATTTATATACAAGTCAATCAAAACTGTTCTTGTCAAGCACTGAGCTTGCCTCTCTACATAGCAGGGTTTTTATTTTAGGACTTCATGGTTCTTAGTATTCACAGAGACAATTTACTTTCCTCCAACATCATTCTAGATGAGAAAGCAGAAGTGTAAAAATATCAGTGGGTAGGACTTTAACTGTGAAGGACCTCAAATTGACTTGAATGCTGGGCTTAATTCCAACTTTTCACTGCCTGATGCAAGTTGTCTTAGTGGGGTGGTGGTTCCATTGAGATTGCATCCTTGACCATAAGTGACATATTCACTTGTCACTTAAATACTCTGCTTCTCATGATATAAAATGTAGTCGGACAGTTTGGAAGTACTTTGCTGCTAACCTGTTATATAAATTACATTTTTACCACAATGGAAGTGAACATCAGGAGTGTGAATAGCAAAGTTATTAACTGACAATATTTCTGTAATCCTATAGCTTCATTTGCCATGTATGTACTCAGTAGTCCCAGCAATACACTTCAGTAATGTGTCTTTCTGGCAAGTTGATTTTGGGTTTTTTTAAAATACTCTAATTCTGTAATTATGACAACTGAAATTATTCATCCAATTTAATTTGGTCTCTTTTAAGACACTGGAGATTTATTATTTGTTCGCCTTCATACTCCTCTAATTTAAAAGCCACAGCTAACTGAATATTTCTGTGTTTATGGTCTCCATTAGCTAAGTGATGTCAGTTCCCACATTCTGTAAAAATTTAATAAAGGAATTCAGGACAAATTTTGTTATTAAGGGTGAGATGGATCCTGCTCTTACCATCAATATTATGTTTCTTTTGCCAAGAGCATTGAAGTCGGAGTCAACAACCCTGAAAAACAGACAGGGAAATGACTAACAGTCAGCATGGAGTTGTTGAGAAAAAAATTATGTCAAACCAATCTAATTTCCTTCTCAAATGGTCCCCAGGGTAAGAGGCCTTGTGGTTAGAGAAGGGATGGTAGGTGTCACATACTCTGGCTTTGGTAAGTCTTTTTACACTGTTTTTATGACAGTCTCATAAGCAGGCTGTGAGACAGAATGTGGAAGAAATTAGTAAGGATAGTGCAAAGCTGTTTTGAAAATTGTATTTAAAGCACTATCAGTGATCAATGGTCAAAATGAAAGAAAGAGCTGACTGGGATTCTTCAGGGAGCTGTCTAAGTTCTAATACAGCTCAACATACTTCTTAATGACCTGGGTGATGGAACGGCGTGTGTGATTATCAGATTGGAAGCTGGGATGGACAGCAAGAATGTCAGAAGACAAGGTTAGAATTGAAAATGATCACTGAATGGCTCTAACAAACAAGATGTTGCACAGGATTAACACAGCCCACTCTCACAAGCGCCCTTATCCCAACACAGATGGGAAGGAAAGTAAAGAAAAGAACTCTGGGTTGCGGTAAAGGATTTTACTGGAAATAATACAGTGCACAATTTCCTTGGCCTATTTGCAGGGAAAAAAAAAAAGCAGGAAAAAGCAGAAGCAGCATCAGAAGCCAGTGATAAAATAGTTCCCTGACACTGAAGCATGCAAAGGCCAGCCCAGTGGAAAAGACCAGACTGAGAAGCAGGAAGCAGCAAGTGGAACAGGAAGTCTCTCATGTTACAGTCTGCACTTCAAGCCCCATAATACTTCACTCCAGACACCACTTTTATTCTAAAGTCAGCACGATGGCAGCATGGTATTGAATATCATCAGCAGGTCCAACTCAATCCAAGACAGATAGTATTAAAGAGAGAGGAACTTCTCTTTAGAAACAAAGAATTATAAACTCCACAGAATGATCTTGAGGGGCCACAAGCTGAAACGCAATGAGCAGTATTATTTTGATGTGGAAAAGGTGAACAGCTCCACTTACACATACTGAGAGTTGAATCTTCTCTGCTCAGCACCGGCAGGGTCCTGAAGTCCAGAAAGACACAGCTGTTTAGATATGGTGTTCAAGGAGATGGTGCAGTAGTGGTCCTGGTGGAATTACATAATGGTTGATCTTGATGATCTTGACTGAGAGCTGAAGATAGTGGTACCAAGTAAATTTGCAGCATCAGGATAACCCTGTTATACTGCAGCAGTTGGGGATGCAGCAAAATTAGCAGAGAGAATCTTTCATTCCAGCTCTTACTAAACTTATTTTTATAATAAATTATGGATAACATGGAAACAAAGGGTTTAATTTTCAATGTCATTGGATGGGCTGGCCTTTGGCATAGAATTCAGTTAATTTTATAAGTGACTAATGAATCCCATTCCTTTCCCTGGGTAGTTGTGACCCAGATATGCGGAAGACTCTCATGTCTTAATTGCTTGACCCTGAAATTAGCGCAAGCTGATGTGTCAGAACAGATGACAAGCAATAGAAGAGGTCATTAATGCAATCAGTAGAATGCAGCATGTAAATAACTATTTTGTTGATTAGAACCATTTATTTATCTTTACAGACAAATTCTATTCCCCTTTAAGTATCTTGTGGTTGCCTGACGTGTGAGGGATCGAGGACTACTTGTGTAACACCTGTAACCTGAGGACCTCAGCTGATAAGGCTTTGAGGTAAATTACTGACTATATTGAGAACATAGCAAAGGATGTCACTTCTTAGTAAACTGAGATGTAAACCTACATTTTCGTGGAGGAACTGTTAAATGCCTATATCCCTGAGTACTCAGGAGAGAGGATAGTATTTACTTTTAGGTTTCAAGTACATTTCAAGTTCATGGATTCATAGACTGCTTTATGTTGGAAAGGACCTTGAAGATCATCTAGCTCCAAGCCCCCTGCCATGGGTAGGGACACCTCTCACTGGAGCAGGTTGCTCAAAGCCTCATCCAACCTGGTCTTAAACACCTCCAGGGAGGAGGCATCCACAACCTCTCCAGGCAACCTGTTCCAGTGTCTCAGCACCCTCACTGTAAAGAATTTCTTTCTAATATCCAGTCTAAATCTACCCTTCTCAAGATTAAAACCATTCCTTTTTGTCCTATCACTGCAAGTTGTCCCTATTTCAGAGATACATTCTGTATAGGTTGTGTTAAGGTCAGTCAACCTAGACAAACCAAACAAATTCCAACATTGTGTGTGAAGTAGCTCAGCACCAAACTGTCATTTACAGTTTACTTGCCATGGGAAGGATGAGGGGGGTTCTGTAGTGGCTGTTTTGTTCATGTTTGCACTGTTCTCTGACAGCTCCTCCAGGAGGTGTGTCCCAGGGGATAAAAAGCAACCCACTGTTTGCTAGGATAGTCTGGCCTCATTTGTGGGGCAGACAGGTGTATGGTCTAATCACAGCCTTCAAGCCTCAGGAAACCCTGGATTTTGTTCAAGATCAGTTGGGATTAGACTAACCCTTTGATGTTACTGTGGACTTCCCATGGAGACTGTGTTTGAAGAGACTGAGTGAATGCTGCCTGGCTGGGGTCCTGGGTTTCTTAGGTGAGGTATCTGTGAGAACAAGAAATTGGACCAAAAAAGGAACTGTTTCATACTAATTGCAGTTTGTAATTGCAAACCTGGAGGTGAGCTGCCACTGAGAGGCTCTTCAACTAATTAACCCACCAGCCCAGTGCCCCATGCTGGGTAATGTTGCACAACTATGCATAAACAACCCTTGTGAAGATTTACCCCGACCCCAAACTTCCAACAGGCTCTGCTGAAGTTAAACAGCCTGTTTGAAGTGTCACCATGAGCTGCACTCCTCCTGGCTGATGCACTACATGCTTGACTCTAATTAACAGTAATCAAATAAGGAAAAAACCTAATCAGTATTCGAGAGGTATTACACTCATCTTAGCAGAGAGAAAACGTAATTTCAGAAGAGCAATAAACACGTGGTGGTGTGTGGAATTAAGAAAAACCCTTTCAAGTGGCTATGTGAAAAATGTTGTTACTGTAACATGTCATTAAACTGTGATCTAAGGCTTTAGGAGAAGAAAAAAAGTGGGGCTGGGGATGAAAGAAATCCCAAATTACCCAGATTTTGTATTTGCCTCCAATAAAGCTTGTTTGGAGTGCAGCTGAGACAACATTTTTCATCTCTCCTCACTTCAGATTCATAGATTGTCAGTCGTCCTGTACCCCTCAAAAAGATTGAGTTGTGGTCAATGGTCCCATGTCCAAACAGAAACCAGTGACAAGTGGCATCCCTCAGTGGTCAGTACTGGGACCAGTGCTCTTTAACAACTCTGCTAACAATGTGGACAGTGGGATTGAGGCACATTCAGAAAGTTTGCAGATGATGCCAAGCTGTGTGATCTGGTTGGCATGCAGAGGGACTTGGACAGGCTTGAGAGGGGGGCACAAGCCAAGCTCATGAAGTTCAACACGTCCAAGTGCAAGGTCCTACACCTGGGTTAGAGCAATACCAAGCAAAATATAGGCTGGGTGAGGAGTGACTTGAGAGCAGTCTGGAAGAGAAGGACTTGGGGGATATTATTTGATGAATAACAAAATGAGATGACAGTAGTTGTTGGCAGCCCAGACGGTAACGATTTCCTGGGATGTGTCAAAAGAAGTGTGACCAGCAGGACAAGGGACCCTCTACCCTGCTCTTGTGAGACCACATCTGGAGTATTGCATACATCTAAGGTGTCTCCAACATAATTAGGGCATGGAACTGTTGTAGCAGACATAGAGGAAGCCATGAAGATGATCAGAGGGAGAAGCACCACACCTGTGGGAGTAGGCTAAGAGAACTGGGGCAGGTGAGTCTGAAGAAGACTCCAGAGAGTCCTTGAAATAACCTTCTAGTATATGAAGGGAAGTACAGCAGAGATGACGAGGGACATTTTGCAAGGTCTTATAGTGATAGGACAAAGAGAAATGGCTTTGACCTGCAAGAGGAGAGACACAGACTGGACATTAGACAGAAAACCTTTCCGGTATGGGTGGTGAGACATTGGAACATGTTACCCAGGGAGGTTTGGGATGCCCCTTCCCTGAAGGTGTTCAAGGTCAGTTTGGATGAGGCACTGAGCAAGCTGGTTGAGTGGGAGTTTTCCCTGCCCATGACAGGGGCTTGGAAACTAGACGATCTTTCAGGCCCCTTCCAACCCAAACCACATTGTGATTCTATAATTCTGTTAAGATCATATTTTCTTAGTTTTAGAGAGTTCATCACCTTCTTTCTTAAAATGCCATCATATATACCTCATTCTAGACCAAAAGCACTCATCATTTGGTGAATGGGGTTTCAATATGGATTTCAGTACCCACCACATTATGATTTGATCCATATGATTTGCTCTTCATCTCCATTTAGATTTGAAGGCATCTTTTAAACCTTTGGGAGATGGTATAAATTTGGTCTCTCAGATCAATGTGCACTTGTGACCAGGAAGGCCTATGCCATTCTGGGGTATATTAGAAGGGATGTGGCTAGTAGGCCTAGAAAGGTTCTCCTGCCCCTCTACTCTGCCCTGATGAGGCCACATCTGGAGTACTGTGTTCAGTTCTGGCACCCCCAGTTCAAGAGGGACATAGAACTACTTGAGAGACTCCAGCACAAAGCCACAAATATGATTAAGGGAACAGAACATCTATCTTATGAGGAGAGACCGAGGGAGCTGGGGCTCTGCTGCCTGGAGAAGAGGAGACTGAGAGGTGACCTCATCAATATTTATAAATATGTAAAGGGTGAGTGTCAGGAGGATGGATCCAGGCTCTTCCCAGTGATGCCAAATAAAAGGACAATGGGCAATGAGTGGAATCTGAAGCATAAGAAGTTTCATGTAAACATGAAGAGGAATTTTTTTCACTGTGAGGGTGACAGAACACTGAAACAGGCTGCCCAGGGGAGTTGTGGAGCCTCCCTCTCTGGAGATATTCAAAACCCACCTGGATGCATTCCTGTGTAATCTGTTATAGGTGATCCTGCTGTGGCAGGGGGCTTGGACTGGATGATCTTTCAAGGTCCCTTCCAGCCCCTGGCATTCTATCATTCTGCAATCACTGAGTGTGGATTTTGAGCCATGAAGAGAAAGCTCAGAGGAGATCTTACTGCTCTCTATAGCTACCTAAAAGGAGGCTGGAGTGATGACAGTGTTTGTTTCTTCTTCCAGTTAACTAGCAACAGGATGAGAAGAAATCAGGTGAGGTTCAGGTTGGATATTAGCAAAAATTTCTTTCCTGCAATAGTGGTCAGGCATTGGAAGAGGCTGCCCAGGGAGGTGGTGGAATCACTGTCCCTGGAGGTGCTGAAGAAACATAGAGATGTGGTGCTTCAGGATGTAGTTCAGTAGTCATGGTAGTTGGGTTACAGTTGGACTTGATGATCTTAAAGGTCTTTTCCAACCTTTATGGTTCTATGATTCTTGATAAGTGCAGATGGCTCAGAAAGGGGAACGATATCCAGGAGAGGTCACCTGGAAACCTGGAAACTTCCTATGGTCTGAAAGATAAAGATGCTTTTAGGAAATTATTTTTTAATCTTCAAAAGTGTTTCCTACATGGGCACCCAAAGGACACAGGCTTGCATGGTCTGTTTTGCACAAATTCCTTTAAACCTGCTCTCATAAAGACATTGCATTTGCTTAGCTTCGAGTTCTCCTTCCCCTTCCCCACATTCCCAAGGACACAAGTGGACGCTTTGTGACTGAAGACCTTCACTTCCTCTGAAGTACCACAGTTTTGTGCGTAACTGTAAGCAGTTTCTCTCTTGACTGTACAATTTCCCTTGGTGATGCTTAAAGGAACATTTCTTAAATTCTATTTTCAAGCTGTTAGAAACAGCTCTCCAGAGCTTCCACTGCTGAATGCTAATCACTTTTTATGTTATCATAAAAGGATAGTTTTATCAAAGATCACAGTTTTAGGGGAGAGTGGCAGTATTTTCATCTCAGGAGGTAAGGGGAAGCTGTTCAGAAGTTTATGGAAGTCTTTGTCCCTTCATCCAGCTCCCAGAGTTGTGTTAATGCTAAATTAAATTAAACATGCTAAAGAGACTATGGCAAGTGTTTGCTAATCTGTATGCCAGGCTGTTAGAGAGTACTGATTTTTCCCAGATGCTTGTAATTTTAGCACCTGCTCACCCCAAAACTTAGCTAGCTATCTCCTAGAGCTATTTATACCTAAAGCTGTTGTTGGTGACTTTGGTATTTTTACACTAGCCCAGATGGCTGCAAGGAAACGCAGAAAGATGCACATAATGGAACAGAGGGCAAATAATTGTCTGGAAAAGCCAGACTGCTGTTCAATATGTCTGGAAATAGTGTAGCAGCAGGCAGAGTTCAATTAAATCATCTTCATTTTGTGTAGGAAAAGAGATTTGCAACCACCCACGTGCCCCTCAAAATCAGCTTTCTTGTTTACCTCAAGCATCCAGCTCATTGAATAGAACCTGAGCTGCTTCTGGCAGAACAATGTGTATCCTTCATCAAGGGCAGCTAAGTAGCCTTGACATACAGGGACACTGAGAGAAGAGCCTGATGTGACCTTATTCTGCACCAGGTTCATACAGTTTGGGTTGGAAGTGATCTCCAAGATTGTCTGGTTCCAACCCTCTTGCCAGGTACACCTGGAAGGGTCACCTCCTGTTAGACCAGTTTGCTCAAGGCCTCATCCAGCCTGGCCTTGAACATCTCCAGTGAGGGAGAATCCACAATTTCCCTCAACAGCTTATTCCAGTGTCTCACCACCCTTGCTGCCCAAGTGCTGTGAGTCTTTAGCTAATCCCAAGACTACTGAGCAGGGAGGAAATATGTGCTGTGTCATCCAGCCCAGCTCTTGTTTCCAGAAGATGCTGATGTGTCAGGCCACATGGCAAAATGGCTGAGCTTTTCCTACTACCATTTCATAGAATCAGAGAATTTTAGAGGTTGTAAGGGACCTCCAGAGATCATGAAGTCCAGGCCCCTTGTCAAAGCAGGATACTGCAGGGTAGTCTGCACAGGAATGCATCCAGGCAAGTTTTTAATGTCTCCAGAGAAGGAGACTCCACAACCTCTCTGGGCAGCCTGTTTCAGTGCTCTGTCACCCTCACTGTAAAGAAGTTTCTCCTTATGTTGAGGCAAAGCCTTCTATGTTCCAGTTTGTATTCATTGCTCCTTGTCTTATTGATGTTGACCACCAAATAGAGATTGGCTCCATCCACTTGACACCCACCCCTCAGATATTTATAGACATTGATGAGATCTCCTCTCAGTCTTCCGCAGAATAAGCTGCCCCAGGTCTCCATAGGGGTGTTGCTCAAGTTCTCTAATCATCCTTGTGACTCTCCATTGGACTCTCTCCAGCAGGTCCCTTTCTCCCTTGAACTGAGGAGCCCAAAACTTGACACAGTATTCCAGGTGTGGTCTCACCAGGGCACAGTAGAGGGGGAGAAGAACCTCCCTAGACCTGTTGGACACACTTTTCCTGATGCACCACAGGATGTCTTTGGCTCTCTTGGCCACAAAGACACATTGCTGTCCGATGCAGAACTTGCCGTCCACCAGAACTCCAGGGTCATTCTCCATGGAACTGCTTTCTGTCAGGGCAGCCCCCAGCCTGTACTGGTGCCTGTTGTTATTCCTCCCCAGATGGAGGACACTGCACTTGACCTTATTGAACTTCATGAGGTTTGCCTTCACCCTGCTCTCATCGTTTGAAGATTTTTTTTTCAAAAGAAGTTTTGTACAGTGAGCTACAGAAGTTAGATGAATGAGTTGAAGCTTATAATACTTGATATTTGAAGAAAGATGTTTATTCCACAGGTACATTACAAGCTGGATGTTGCCAAGTATTAGATATTCCCAGGCATCTACAAGACCCAGACAAACTCATTTTTCTTTTTTCTACGTGAGAACAGTTAGACATTGGAATCATCTCCTGAGTGAAACAGTGGATGCCCCTACACTGGACAGCTGGAAAGTTCAGCTTGGAAGGATGCTGAACCATCTCATTTCAACTACACTATTCCCTGGAAAGATTCTATCAAATGATCCTTGGGATCTCTTCCAACCTGGTATTCTGTGATTCTGTGATTTTTGTTCCTCTTCCTTCACATCAGTCTCTGCTGGAAGACTTTGAAGACAAGCAAAAATTACACTATGGGTACAGCAATATTTTTTGCTTTTTAAAGGTCTCCTCCTGCACCTCAGGTGCCTGAAGGAAGGCATTGCTCTTTCCAGTCAACATGATTTCTAAAATCATAAAATCATAGAATTCTACCTCTCATATCATGAGGGAGATTTGGGTCTATTTTACTAATTTACTAACTCAACTGCTGACTATTAAAATTACATCTTTTACCAGAAATCTACTTATTTTCAGTAGGAAATATCTGTAATCCATCAGCCTTTTCAAATGTACATCAGCTCTACTTTCACAAATCCCTCTAAAAATATAAATTTTAGTTCTATGTGAATGTTTTTAGCATTACATCAGGAAAGTAAGTTTACTTGCTTTGTTTCCAGTGTGATTTTGTTGTTTAAAAGTTTGGACCGTGTCCAAGGTCTTGATCACTAACCAGGATGCTGTGAGATTCAGGTAGCACCAGTTTAATTAAATTAGCACTCTTCTGATTAAATTAGGAAGCCTAATTGTTTGCTGGGCTTTTTGTGTATTGTGTCCCAGAGATCCTACTTCTGAGAAGACAACTGTTAAGGGAAGCAATCTAAAATGAGGATGTAATTTGATGATTTGTTCACCAGAGCAGGCTGCTTTTAAAAGAATTATAACAGGGATGATGCTATGAGCTGACAAAGTTATTTATCTTCTCTTAAACCAAGTACTATGGATCAAGAGGGGGGAAAAGAGGAAAAAAAATGAAGAAGGGAGGGGGGTCTTCTTAAAGTGGAACTGAGGTTCAAAATAGAAATATCTTTTTTTCTGTTGAAGATGAAAGCTTACAGAAGAGAATTGATGGCATTCTTGCGTTGAAGCCTGTAGAGAATGGATGTTTAGTAGCATCTAGCAGCTAATGGCCCTCTAGGCTATAAGTTTCCTAAAACACTGAAACTCAGAATTCTTAAAATATATATACTTTATGTCCATAGCAATTTTAATTATTAAGAAACAAAACAAAAACAAAGCCACCAAAAAACCCCAAACAGACATCAAACAAAACGAACCTGAACAAGTTTTCCTAGCAGCTGCTCTCCTGAATCTTTTTTTCCTCTGTCAGCCTCAGGTCTGAAATTAGCTCTTTGTGTAGATTAGAGCCTTAAAGACTTTCTGAGTTTACTTTGTTTTGTTTTGTTTTCTCTGCCTCATAAAACATGTGATTGACTGTATGAGACTCTGACACACAAAAATAGCTGGGGAAAGTTTTAATGCTGCTTTGAGAACCATATCTAAACCAAAGATGGAATGCTGAGAGTCAGCAGGGTTTGACAGATTTACAAACTACAGGATTACAAAAAAAAAAAAAAAAAAAAAAAAAAAAAAAAAAAAAAANAAATTGAAGAGGTGTTGCAGACCATACAAAGAGTTTTCAGAGGAATCAGGAGCACATGAAATGGGAAGAGTCTTCAAGGAGATTACCTGGACCAGATGAGTGGTGAAACATCACTCAGTTATTCCACTGCTATTTGAAGAATCACTTAGATTTGTAGAATGGTTTGTATTGGAAAAGACCTTAAAGATCATCTTGTTCCAAGCACCCTGCCACTAGACCACTTCACTCCTTGAATTTCATGAGGGTTAACTACTGCACAAGAGCTGCCTCATACTTTTTTGGTGAAAAAATCAGATGTTCCCCAAGATTACCAGTTGCCCTCTTGTCATTTGTACAAGGAGTGCTTTAATTTTTAAATAATGGTTTAGGCTTTTCATAACTGTGGTGCTTAGTTATGAACGTGTCACATATAGTTACCAAGTGGCCATTTCTCCTGCTTGTTCCTTGGGTCTGTTCAACCGGTGCTGGAATTGCAGTGCCTATATGCAACTAACCTGATTTCCAAAGGGGCATGATATGCCATCAGCCTTTGAAATCAGTTCTCCCCAAGAACACATTACATGTCAAATATGGATCTTATAGTCCTGAATCCCTAGGATCACAGTGACTTGACTTACAAATGCTAGCATGAAGAAATTATTTATGCAGCACTATGCATTTATGTAACAGTCTGACTTTAATAAAGTAGGAGAGAATTCTAACAGGTTAAAAATAAATGAGGGATGCTTGATGTGAAGTGTTTGCATACCAATGTACTACATCCTTGATAAATCCTTCTTCTGCTCATTTCAAGAATCTTGATAGCAAATTTCAGCACTTTCTGCAGCAGATATGTAAAATAATTCTTTTAATCTCCATGTTTCTTACCAGATCAAAAAGGTGATATCCCATGCTAGACATGCTGTGTCTAGTTTTCAGTGGAAGATCTGTTGTCCTTACCATGATCTAAGGAAAACGACCTAGGAGGGCAGTCCAGGTAGAGCTCATCTCTTAAAAATATGCCAAGTGTAAACTCTTTTAGAAATGGCAAACAACCTATTAGGTACACAAGCCACTCATCATATCAGAAAAGGCAGCAGCAAGCATCAAAGTCAAATACACCTTGGGAACAACCTTTATGACTTCAACTAGGTTGAAAGTAAGATTAACTGAAAAAGAATAGTATCATATACCTGTAGAGTACCAAGTTGTAGGGAGAGGACATAAAGTGGTTATCCGTATGAGAAGGACAGAGCTATGATTTTCAATGTTCAGCAGAGTTATGATTTATCACTCTGCAAGGGAAGTCCAGAAAATTGAGTGTTTTGTGTGCCTTTTCGTCTGTATTACTTCATTCTGGTTTGGAATGGTTGCTCAGGTTAAACTGTGTAGATACTAGAAGGACAGTGGGTGAAGTGCTGTGTTCCCAGACATAAAGATTCATAGAATGGTTTGGTTTGGAAGATCATCTAGTTTCAAATTCTCTGTCATGGACAGGGACACCTTTCAGTAGTCCAGGCTGCTCAAGGCCTCATCCAACCTGGCCTTGACATGTAGAGGTAAGAAGCTGATGGATTTGCTATAAGGAGATGTTACTGTGTTAGTAGCAGAGATATGAGACATTTACACTTACTTGGGCTTTTTCTAGATTCAGTGAGTGTATTTGAAGTTCTCCTAGCAGGGTAGACTTTGTAGAGAAGTAGCAGGGGGATAGAGAGGTTTCTGAAGACAAGAATAGTTGATTGTAGGAGGACTTATTTCAAGAAAGCATATGTTGCAATTGGTTGGTGATTTTTCTGCACAGGCACTGGCTCTGAAAGACACAGAGGAAATGAGGGCAGAACCGAAGGATTTTAATGAAGTTCTTGCACAGTCTTTGGTTGCTTCTTTCTGAAGCTGACTTAATGTCTTAAATTAGTGTCCTGCTGTGTAAATATCCTCTTGGTTGCAGAGTGGTTGTAGTCTTCTCAGAGAAAAAAATAGACCTTCTGAGAGCTGAGTGGTTTAGAAGAGCTCTTTGGCAGATGTTTTAGATGCTTATTATGTTTTAAAGGAATAGATATGCTCACTATTTTAGCACAAATTACTGCTTCTAAGGAACCATTTAGTGGCTGATCATGCTACATGAGAAATTGATAGTGATAAGAGAGTACTGAAAACTTGTTCAGGCAAAAAGAGGAGTTTCCAATTTGTGAGAGCAATCAACATCAGAAAACAGATTTGTTGTGAAAGTTATCTGGATGTCATCTGAGTGTCTTAGGTTTACTACCACAAAGATGCAACTTGTTCTCCAAAGCAGGGAATCAAAAGGTTGCTGCATTTGGGCATTTCTTGGTGCTCATTGCTGTCTTATCATATCCCTTATAAGAAAAGACTGAGAGGGTTGGGACTTTTTAGTCTGGAAAAGAGAAGGCTGAGGGGAGGATCAATGCTGACCAATATTTAAAGGCTGTGTGTCAGGTGGATGGGACCAGTCTTTTTACATAGGTGCTCAGTGACAGAACAAGGAATAATGGGCACAAACCTGAACATAAGAAGTTCCATCTAAACACGATGAGGAACTTCTTTAATTTAAGGGTGTTGGAGTACTGCAGCAGGCTGCCCAGAGAGGCTGTGTAGTGTATCATCTATGGAGACATTCCAAACCTACCCAGACGTGTTCTTATGTGACCTTGTCTAGGTGATCCTGCTTTGGCAAGGAGGATTGGACTCAATGAACTTTAGAGGTCCCTTCCAACCCTTACCGTGTGAGCCTTTGATAACAGGTTCCATTTTCTTCATAGCATGTGCCAGAGAAGAGAGAGAGTGGAACAGTTTTCTCCAGGGGACAGGAGAATGCTGTAATCCTGTGATCAATGAATTTCATTTCTTGTGAAGAACATGTCTATGTACCAGTTTGCATTCGGATTGTGACTGACAGTGATGGTGGATGACGGTTAGAAATTAGCAAATATTATGAGCTGTTATTAGTTTCTCTCATTGTTCTAATCTTGTGCCAATGGCAGAACTTTCTGACAAAAGGACGACTACTTCCAATGATCACAGCATTTAACATAATAGCTCAAGAGCAGGTATCAGCTTGCTGGTATGCAGCTCAGAAAGCTCACATGCTATGAATTAAAAAAAAAAACAAACTTGAGAAATCTCACATAATATGTAGCTCAAAAATATCTCAAAAGCATGCCCTTTTTTTTTCCCCACCTGTTTTAAAATTGATATCATGTATCCACTAAAGGTGGTCATACAAGCAGACAGTCAGACCATAACAGTTCTATTCACCTTGAGCTACAAGCTGCTAGAAAAATAAATGCAAACAGGGGAAGAGAACGCATGTAGGCAGAGATAAAGGCAAGTATAATCACACTTAACACTAAAAAAGCTCTGTTTGACTTCTTCACGAAATGCCACCTGTGAAAAACAGCCTCTGCTAGGGTTTCTGGCTCCTTTGACATTTGATTAAAGCCAGAATTAAGCAGCCCTCATTAGGACTTCAGGAGAATGAATTACACTTAATAAATGTATAGCTTGTATGTCTGAAATGAATGCCAGCACTGTACACCATATTATTATCATCCAATTATGTTGATGAATAGCAACTTAAACCATAATTTCTTAGAGCTGTAAATTTTGAGTTTTAACGTGTTGCCTCTTATATGTTTACTGTGGCTGAAAACCAAGGTGGTAATGTGACAGCAACAGCTTGGTACTAAAGCTCTGACATATTACAAAGGCAGCAAAGACTTGGATTCAGAAAGAATAGGGGAAATGGCAGAAGGAAAGAGGAAACAGAAAACCACCAAAGCAACTTGGTTTAGAAACTTTCTGTGCATTAAGTGGTCTGATTAAAGCTGGTTGTGTTATGGCAAGCACTTAGGATGGATAAATCCTGCAAAAATATTTTACATCTGGAAATACTTGGCACTGAGATGGTTTTGGCATGCTTGCCAAGGAGCATTGACTTAGGTTTTCTCTTTATAACAAGTTTTTATGCAGTGTTTCAAACTAAACTGCGTTGGCTTTGATTGACTCCTGTCATTTCCTGAGTGCTCATCTCTATCTTGATTGATAGAACAACTTCTCACAAAAATATCAAGTGCCTGTACAGAGGCATTCACAATGCTTTCAGGTTTCTTTAGGATCATCACATATTTGCCTGTAGCATCCCACACCTATTTAGCAACCACTCTCAGGTCTGTGGACAAGAAGACAGAGCCTTTTGAATGAAGCTGGCACTGCAGACTTTGCTTTGCAACCATGGGGAAAAAAATCCAGGATACCTGTGTGTGGCCTCTCACTTTGTGTTGGTGAGCAGATGTCATAGCCTAATGTAAAAGGAGGCCCCAGAGAAGCAGAGTGAAAAAATCTGGCTGATATTTTTTTTTTTTTTAATATTCCCTATTCATGGAATCATAGAATGGTTTAGGTTGGGAGGGACCTTAAAGATCATCCAGTTCCAACCCCCTGCCATGAGGGGATAGCTTCCAGTAGACCACTAGGTTGCTCAAGGCCTCATGATGAACAGCATCCCTGTTTCCTGAGCTGCATGTCAGTCTTGATCTTTTATTTTTAATTTTGAATGAAGAACGTGTCCTGGTCTTGTGAATAGATGTGTGCTAATGGCAACTATGTGTTCCAGCTAAACTATCAGGTGATAGGACAGGAGGAAATGGCCTGAAATTGTGCCAGGGGAGGTTTAGGTTGGATAATGGCAAAGTTTTCTTTCCTGAAAGGGCTGTCAGACATTGGAAAAGGCTGCTCAGGGAGGTGGTGTTATCACCATCACTGGAGGTGTTCAAGAAACCTGTGGACATGGCACTTTGAGACACAGTTTAGTGGCCTTGGTGGTGATAGGTTGATGGTTGGACTTGAAGATCTTAGAGGTCTTTTCTAGCCAAAACAATTCTGGGATTCTATATTCCATACCAGTATTGCTCTGTTCCATGCATGGTGCTTGTTGGAAGCTTAGAGGATGTGTAATGACTGGAACGGAATTTGGTTGAATATCAGCTTCTCCTTGATAGTTATAAGCAGAACTTCACTGCTAAAACATCTGAGGGCAGATGAGAGGGAAAAGTGTTGCCCCTGAACGCTGTAGATCAGTGCTACCACTTGCTTTGGTAAAGGAATCACGACTAAGCCTAGTAACCCATTGCTCCATGGATAAAAATCAACTTCAGTAAGATGGAACTAGCTTGTAATAAAAGGTAAATTATTTTAATGCAGGTTACTAATATTAAGCACTAAAAGACTCTTATTTCCTTTAATAGTGTTCTGTAAAGCATTCTGAACAATGCAGAGACAATGAGCCCATTTTGAGTTGCAGATTAATGAGACCATTTTTGAGTTGCAAATGAATCCCTTTTGATAATTGTTCAGCTGTAGAGGTGGAATGTCTCAGAGAGTACTTTAGAATTGAGGTTGTATGAGCTGATAATGCTCTTCTTGCTAAACTGAGAAGAACAACCCTGCTGTCTTAACACTAATTCCTTGCTTTCTGGCTAAAAATATAATAAAGTCTACTTCATGCTGCCCTCCCAGACTTTTGTCTAATCTTAATGGGTTTCCCCTTCAGAGACTTATGCCCTAAAGGTATTATCCTGTACCTTGGCTTTGTACTCTAAAAGAAACAGTTACAGTGCTTCTATTCAGCACGATACTGAGGAGAAAGATGTTTTACTCTTTTTTTTTTTGAGCAATATAAGTGAAGCACAGGACAATGTTATAATCAAGCCTCAGATGAGATCAGTAACTGTGATTCAAAGGACTCTGGATCCTGTTGGATTTTATGAAATTCCATTGTGTTTCAACAGTTGCCTGAGTTGACTTTTGACATAAGCACAGCTGGTGACTCCCTGCCAGGTTTTATCACACATCTGAGCATTAAATATATTTGCACTTGGCTAGCTGCAGAATGGTCTCAGGTCTCACTTAAAAATAAGATTCTAGATCTGATGGGTGCAGAAACATCCAAGAGATACCAAACCTGAAGCTATGAGTAAAATCAAGCAGATAAAAAGCAAGAATAACAACTATTTATAATAACTATTAATAATAACAATATGAATAATTTCCCTAGAGGGAAATATTTGGAGTCACTTGTTGCTATGATGAAGAGGTTTAGCTACTCCAAAGTAATTCTCATTTTTAACTGCTCGTTTCTTTCTTGTTACAGATCACAACCACATAAAATTAGAGCATTTTAACATCTTGCATCAGTCACTGTTAGCAACACTCTTCAAAAAGATGTAAGAATAAAGTGTCAGATGGAGGTGTGGGGGATTAAATGACACAGTTGCTGAAATGATTCTACAATTACCAATAATTTGAGAGAATGGTTGTTGTGTTTTATTGCATTTTGCCGATGTAGGAATGAAATTTTTCATTACTCTCCTGCTGTCAGAAGCAGCAGAGAATCATAAAATTGTCAGGGAAGGGACCCCAAGGATCATCTAGCTCAAACCCCCTGCCATGGGCAGGGACACTAGGTCAGGTTGCTCAGGGCCTCATCCAGCCTGGCCCTAAAATTTTCAGGATGAGGCTTCCATCACCTTCCTGGGCAACCTGTTCCAGTGTCTCACTACCCGCATGGTGAAGAACTTTTTCTTAACATCCAATGTAAATCTACCCACTTCTAGTTTTGCTCCGTTCCCCCTAGTCCTATCATTACCCAACATCCTAAAGACTACCTTCCCAGCTTTCTTTTAGCCCCTCCCCAGATACTGGAAGGCCACATTAAAGTCTCTTCAGAGCCTTCTCTTTTCCAGACAGAACAGCCCAAGCTCTCCCAGGCTGTCCTCACAGGAGAGGAGCTCCAGACCCCCGATTATCCTTGTGGCTCTTCTCTGGACACATTCCAGCCCATCTATATTGTTCCTGTAATAGGGGCTCCAGAACCAGGCACAATACTCCATGCGAGGCGTCATCAGGGTGGAGTAAAGGAGGGAAAACACCTCCCTCGCCATGCTGGCCATGCTTTTCTTGATGCAGCCCAGGATAAGATTTGTGCTCTGGGCTGCAAATGCACACTGGCAACCCCAAGTCCGTTTCTTCAGGGCTGCTCTCAATCCTGTCACTACCCAGCCTATATTGGTGCCTGAGATTGCCCTAACCCAGATGCAAGACCTTGCACTTGGTCTCGTTGAATCTCATGAGGTTGGCTTGTGTTGCGATTATTAATTTTTAATTACTATTAATAATCACGGGGGGTTCCGGGAATAGTTCCCCTGGGTTCTTTGGATGTTCGGTTGGCAAGAATAAATACACGAAGTCACTTAAAACACAGAATTAAACAGTTTAAACATTCAGAACTTAGGAAACAGAGAGCCTAATACAAAAGCAATCCTAACCGCGCCTGGAAATACCCACGAAACTCGTGCTAGATACAGTGTTTTTCCCGAGATAAAGGAAAGAGAAAGAGCTTGTCCCGAACAAAGGGGAAAAGAAGGGGGCTTTGCCTTGCCGCGGTTGCAATACGCTGTGATGCCGCTGCTGCTGCTGAGCATGTGGCCGCTGCTGGACGGGGTGCGGAGACGTCCGTTCCTCATGGCGGTGGTGGAGAGAGAGAAAGAGCAGCTAACGGCCATTGCACCCCCTTAAATACCTCATTAGGAGAGCGTGGAACTGACCAATAGGCACTTAGCATCCATTGTCTGGCCAATTGGTTCAAAAGTCCCGCGCCCAGGGGTGGGTTCTAACACCCTAAGAGACAGCACAGATCACCTGACTCATGCGTGTAACTGTGCATGTGGCCCAAGACTTCCTGGTTCCCGAACCACGCGGTGTGCCCCCCTGCAACCCACCTCTGGACCTTACAACGAAAGGGGGGAGGGGAAGCTCAGGAAGTGAACCAACTCTGGGCAGTAATCATGCCCACACCAGGACAGCTTGTTCCCACCTCTCCAGCCTGTCAAGGTTCCTCTGGATGGATGCCTTCCCTTCAGTGTGTCAGCAGGACCATATAACTTGGTGCTGTCAGCAAACTTGCTGAGGGTGCACTCAATGCCACTGTGCATGTCACCCTGAAAATGTTAAACAAGCAGTCCTTTCTCTTAGCTACTGTAGCAGTTGGTGAGGAGAGTGTGAGCCCTGATGTGCAACATTCTAACACGCCTTCTAGATATTTTGGGCTTTCTCTACTGAAGAGAGATCTCACCAACCATAACTGTCACTTTAAATGTGTGCTTGTCTGTGACATTCCAAAACTCAGATGAAGTTTTCGACATTGTTTTCTTCTGAAGGTTGTTACCCAACTGCCCATAGTGACATGGTGATTTGGGCTTTAGAGAAGACACTGGAGGCATTGCTCCACCCATGCTCTATTTGCTGCTGCTGCTGGAGATTGAAATGCTCCTCTTAATCGTCAAAACTCAAGTGTAGTGTCTGTATCCTTCATTGTCACTTTCAGCAATTTTCCCCAAGTTTTCACACTGCTTTGTGCAAAAGTAGAAATGCAAAGTTCATTGTTAGAATGGAGAGGTGGTTCTTCATAGCTGCTTGCTTTCGCTTTCTATGTGAACTTGTGAGAAGTGGATCCACATCCAAGAACAGGGCTGGAGAAAAGGCTGCACTGTGCACCACACCTTGTCCAGATGGTAGGGCTGAAGGCTCGTGATGATGCTGAAGTGGGGATTTCTGGCCACTGACAAAGCTGAAATGAAGTCTTTAGTTTCATGGGTAGGTTTGAAGAAGAGTAGGGCAGGGCTTGTTTTTCCCGTGGCTGCTTTCAGTGTCCTGATTCTGGAGTAGGGGCAAGAGTCAGAAGCTGTGGAAAGGGAAATTCCAATGGAAAATAGAGGAGAATTTGGGAGGGGTGTGTGTGTGTGCATAATTCACAATGGGAGAAGGCTAATATTGCAGCAGATTACAGCCAGGAAGGCTGCTGACTGCAAAATTCCCCAGGGGGTTGGAGGTGTTCAAGGAAAATGTGGACATGGCACTTCAGGACATAGTTCAATGGCTATGGTGGTGTTGGCTTGGCAGTTAGACCTCTGTGATCTTAGAGGTTTTTTCCTACCAAAACAATTCTGGGATTCTTTCCCTAACTAGCACAAAGGCTGTGGGTGCCCTTGAAGTTGGGACTACATGTACATTTTGACATGTGCCAGTACTTTTAATTTAGTATCCAGTAGAGCAGTAGGGGACCTCTCTGCTGATTTCAAATGAAGAATAAAGATGTAAGAAATGGGAGATAAAAAGGAGATACTGTTTCAGGGCAGCCAAGGAACAAAAAATTACGGCAACCTGTCTATTAAAAGATTTAAAATGAGGAAAACAGAATTGCAGAAAGGTGGTCTCGGGTTTCAAAGCTGCTGCATAATTAAGCCCTTTCTGGAGATATACCTTCTTCTTGCAGTTTGATAGTTTTCTGAATCTGTATTTGAAAATACTTCCCCAGGAGGCTCAGAAGTCATCAAGCATGACCTTCACTAGTCAGAAGTTCTTACTTATTCCTGTCCCAGAGGTGAGGTCTTGCAGTTACATGGCAGTTTTAGATTCTTATTTTGATGCCTTATACTTTCTCTGAAACTGGGAAGAGTTGTCATAAATTGAGAAGACAAATAAGCTTTCTAAAAAAGCATAGCAACGGGTATAATTATATTTCCATCATTGTGCAAGGGAGGCACTGATGGATAATTTGTGGTTTCACTGAGCTACTGTGCTTGCCCCTTTTAAGAGTGGTTACTTTATAGTACAGCTTCAGGTATTGGTTTTTAACAGCAAACATCTGTTTCTGTGGCTGCCTGTGCCTGTGGACAGTTGCAGCTACTGTCATGGTTTTCGTCTGAGAGGTAGATTTCTTTCTATCCTATCAAATTAGCAAAATATTTATGGTTACCAGCATGATTCTCCAATTAGCTTTTAATGAAATGTGGCATTGCTCTTCACTTTCCAGTGTCTGAGGCAGTGCTGAGGGTTGTTTCTGTTCCTGAAAATCTGTTCGCTGTCCTTTGAGACTGCTCATCCTATCTCAGCTTCTTCTCAGGCAGTCAATGTTTGCAGCATGCCACTAAGCTACCTCTCTACCCTGTCTAGATGTTCTGAATTCCTTTGCTCAATGTTTATTGCAGTGAACAGAAGCTGAAAGCCCTTGGCTAAAGCTTGTCTACTATTTCCCTTCTAC
>VWZI01000587.1:72220-83348 GCA_013396835.1 Psilopogon haemacephalus
AAAAAAAAGAAGTTGTTTAAAAAGTTATAACCAAAATATAGATAGAGCAGATGGTTTCAGACCACTCTGGGCTGCGGCTGCTGCTCTTGCATAGTTCCTTTGTCTCTCTGCCTTGGTAGCTAATTCTCAGTAATTTTATTAATTTCATTCCTACTGCTAACTCCCCTGGCCAATCTACCTCTGCTTACCTGCAGCATCAACAGGTGGTGAAATAAGACAGGGGAAGGGGGGAAAGGTGGTAAGGGGTGCTTGGTTACCTCTCTTGGGGATTTTGGTCTCTGGGAGGGCTGTGGTGTTTCTGTATTACCTTTTCATTGTATATATCTGTAAATATCTGTTATACATTGTAAATATCTGCTTGTATATTGTGCAAAGCTGTAAATATAAAGCTTCATTTATCAACTTCCAGTGTTTCTGAGGTGGGGTGGCAGGTAACTGCTCAAACCACCACAGTCATCATACAGCTTCTGATGTCTGTTCTGATGAGAAAGATGACACTTAGGGTTTGTGGGGTTTTGTTTTTGTTTTGATTTTTTTCTCAGCAAGAATGGTCAGGCACTGGTCAGGCACCAGGGAGGTGGTTAAATCACCAGTCCTGGATGTGTTTAAAAGTCATTTGGATATGGTATTGAGATTATGGTTTAGAGTGCACCTCCTAGAGTAGGGTTATTAGTTGGACTTGGTGATCCTGAGGGTCTTGTCCAACGTGAACACTTCTGTGATTTCTCTAAATGTGTTCTTGTGGCTCTTGAAAGAGTCTTGCTAGTTTGGGATTTCTTTGTTTTCTATCACTTCACACTCAGGAGGAAAGACCAATCCCCATCTTGCTCCAACTTTCTTTTAGGAAGTTGTAAAGAGCAGTGAGGTCTCCTCTCCAGAAGAACAGCCTTACTGATTAAATGTGGCTATTAACATAAAAGGGATTCAATAATTACATGCTCTAGTAATTCATATGCAATTACCTTCTAGTGACACTTGTCTTTCTGCCCAGGAATGCATGGCAGATGTCAGCAGAGATGCTGTTAGGGACTTTTAATAAAATGATTTTTTTAAATTAGTAGTCAATGATCTCTGGAGCTCCCTTCCAACCCCTACCATTCAGTGATTCTGTGATGCCTTCCTGGTACCTGTACACAGACTTAAAAGAAGCACAATAAATTGTGTTCTGTAGTTTGGGGAAGAGAATTAAAACCGGCATAAGCAGCCTTTGTGTTAGCTTATTTTATAGTGTTTTGTCTGAATTTTCACAGCCACTTGTTATTGGGAACTTGTTTGTTAACTAATACTGGATTGTAACACTCTGCAGCTGTATTGATTGTGGGCGATTGAAGAGGTCGAAATTATAAATTATGTAGCTTTTATAATTTCCAAAGTCCCACCCACAATCTGTGTGTAGATTAGTTTAAATTTGGGTTCTAATTCGGTCGGGAAAAGTCTTCACAAGGATGCCTTTTCAGGTAATTCAGGAAAAATCAGAAAAATGGAAAGGTTTGGGCATGAAACTTGCCCTACTTACAGATGGGAGACTCTCTTTCACGACAGTGTCTGGAGTCCAGTGCCTGCCAGAGTCCAAGATTGCTGTAGGTACAGCTTTCATGAAGCCACGATCGTGAAGCAAGGCAGGAGGAAGCCGGGGTGCTCCGCAGTATTCCCACGAATGGCTGCAGTTTACCGTTAGAGGCAGGTCCTGCAGCAAGAAGCCAGGATGCTTCTCAAGGTCCGGCTCAATGTCCGTGCGAGGTTCGTGTCTGCAGGTCCCAGTGCAGGTCCGGGTGCAGGTCCCAGTGAAGGTCCGAGCAAGTCCGTTCAAGTCCTGCTCCAATCTGTCCAGCTGCCATATATATACTGAGGTGATTTGTTGCCTCCCTGTTCAAGCCCACAGAGGGTGGGAGAAGGCACTTCGCACCTATTGTACTAAGCCCCCGGTGACAGAGGTGGGGAGGCAGGAAGACCGTTTCCTGCCCCAGTCACACCTCTGGTGGGCCAGTGGACTGGGGTGCGCCCTGCCAAAGTTCACACCTCATTCAAACCTCCGGTGGGGTAGTGCCCTGCTCTGCCACAGCAGCGATTCACTTAGTGAAATTATTGTACTGAACCCTAATTTCTACGTCTAAAAAGGTTTTGAAACTACTTCTTTTACTTTTTCTTCTTCCCATACTTCCCCCTCCCCCTCTCTATTTTTTCTTTATTTTCTTTTTAACTAGCCATTGCAATGCTTTGCTTCCATGACAAACACAAATGGGTACCTCAAAAATGTTACAAACATAAAAGCTAAATTGTCTTGGCATCAGATGTCCCAAAGTAGATCTCTTACTAAAGTGGAGTGCAGATTATTTTGCCAGCCCTAAAGGGATAATTTAATGAATACCATAGTTACTGGCACAGCTTCTTCATTAGTGCAAGAAAGAAGAATTTAAAATAAATAAATAAATAAATAAATAACCTTGATAAAAGCCAAGGTAAATGTTATCAACCATTAAGTGAGACTAAGATTCATTTTTCTTGCTCATGAAAGCAATGAAATCATGTATTTAAAAAAAAAAAATCAGAAAACCAAGCCAAAAATAACAAACATTCTGCCACATGAAGAGGAGAAAATAGGAAAAGGACAAAATAATAAGTAACTGTTAATATGAGTCTGGCGTAGCTGTCAGTCAGTCATTGGTTCTGGACTATCTAAAATGCTTGTGGAATCTTATTGTTCTTGGTGAGAAGGAGATCATAGAATCATAGAATTATCTTGGCTAGAAAAGACCTCTAAGATCCTTGAGTTCAACTATCTATCCAACACCACCATTGCCATTAAGCCATATTCCAAAGCACTACATTCACAAGTTTCTTGACCATCTCTAGCAACAGTGACTCCACTGCCTCTCTGGGCAGCCTATTCCAGTGACCAACCACTCCTTCAGGAAAGAAAATTTACATGTCACGATGTCAGGCCATTTCCTCTCATTCTGTCACCTCATACTATGGAGAAGAGACCGATTCCCACATCACTCCAACCTCCTTTTGGGGAGTTGTACAAAGCAATGAGATTTCCCCTCAGCCTCTTCTTCTCTAGACTAAACAATCACAATTCCATCCTCATAAGACTTGTTCTCCAGACCCTTCACCAGTCCATCATAGGTATATTCATCAAACATGACCACATTTCTCCCAGGGTCTGATAATTTGTCTCTTCTTCATCCGCATCTCAGTTTGCTCTTTCTGAAGCAACTCCACATTGTACAGCTTCCTCAACAGGGTATGTGGATACCTGTTTGGCTTTGATTTTCTTTACTCTAAGCAAACGTAGAATTCACCTGTAATAATTCAGTGTGTATTTAAGGTGCTATAAATATCAGTGAGCAACCTTTAATAGGACATACCAATTCTCAGGATGTGTTGGCAAAGGTTCCCCAGCAGAGACTATATTTCAACTAGAAAAGGGCAAACCTGCCAACTTATTCTCAGATTAGAAGCACAATCAGTGGGAATGTTCCACCAACTGCACAAACAGATATTGAAGATAATGCTTCATCTTCAGATGAAACATTGCCCTTTCTCCAAAGTAGCATCTAATTATTAATGCTTGCCCAGGAATAGCTGTGCTGCTTTCATGCTTCTCACCTTTTTAATACCTGTATCTTTAGACTTGGACTTTAGGATCAGGAACATCTAGCATAACCTTTAGAGTTTAATTTTTTATATGAATTAGGTAAAGAAAAATGGTTTATTAACAATAAAGCTACCAGGTCATTCTTGACAGTGACTAATGGTCTTCACATGATAACTCCATGATGAAAAAACAACTTCTGAGACACTAGTGACACCATAGCAAAAAGTTATTAGGACATGTCATCTTACCACAGGAAAAGTAGTCAGACCAAGTCTTTCTAAATCCTTCTTCCTTATAAGAAGTTAGGGGAAATACATTCATAAAGTTTTACTTTCTCACTGCAGATGGGAACTATGAGTGAAATGATCACATATCAAGGTAGAGAAAGGGCACATGAACCCATCCTAAACAAGAACTTTAGGAGGAGCTTCTTTACTTTGAGGGTGGTAAGGTCTCCATCACTGGAGATTTTCAAACCCTTATGGACATGTTCCTGTGTGAGCTGCCCTAGGTGATCCTGCTTTGGCACGTAGTTGGACTTGAGGATCTCCAGAGGTCCCTTCCAACTCCTATCAATCTATGATTATGTGACTGCCAGCAAGTTGAGAAAGATGATCTTGGAACTCCCCTTCATTTCTTGTGAGGCCACACCTAGAGTGCCGTGTCCAGATCTGGCACCTTCAGTCTGAGACTAAACATAGTCATTAAGAAGCAAAGGTCACAGTGATGATGGAGTATGTGTGGGGAAGTACGGGGAGAGGCTGAGAGACAGGATTTTTTTAGTCTTGATGAGAAGGCTCAGCATAAGGACAAGTGTTAGTACAGGGAGTGCCAGAACACTGCCACACAGTGTCTAGTGAGGTTGTAGTATCTCCATCCTTTGAGATGTTCAAAACCCAGATGCCCATGATTCTGGACAATCTCCTATGGCTGACCCTTCTTGAACTGAAGGGTTTGGACGAGGCAAGCAGCAGAGATCCTCTCCCTGGAGATGTTCAAGGCCAGATTGAACGAGGCAGTGTCCCTGCCCATGGCAGGAGGGTTGGAACTTGATTGTCATCTTCAAGATCCCTTCTAACCCAAACCAACCATTCTGTGAATCTATTAATCCCTTTGTAGGTAAACTTTAATTGTGTAAACTTGGTACAGTCCTTGGGAATAGTAACAGAACTTCATTTTTATTGTCCCAGACCTGTTTTCTAGCAGCTTCCACAATATTGACTCACTTAAATGAAGCTAGAAATTAAGTTTCAAGTGCTGAACATATCCAATTAAGAGAGATTGCTGAGTAACTCTTTTGCAAGACTCCTAATCTGCAAACACTTTTCTAATCAATACCTACTTCTGTTCAATATAACCCCAAGGTGACTGTATTCTGCCAGCTGAGAACAAGATATGGAACTCTTCAAAACCTGGAAAGATTCATAGAATCACAGAACTATAGAATGGTAGTTGTCGGAAGGCACCTCTGGAGATCATCCAGTTCAACCCCTGCTTCCAAAGTTGAATCACAGTAGATCCCTGGCTCTGTTAAACTGGGGAGGCCAGGACTGGATATAGTATTCCACGTGTGGTCTTAGCATGGCAGAGTAGAGGAAAAACCTCACTAGACCTGCTGAACATACTCTTCCTGATACATACCAGCATACAATTGACCCTCTTGGCCACAAAGGCACATTGCTGTCCCATGAATAACCTATTGGACACCAGAACTCCAAGGTCCTTCTCCATGAAGATATTTTTTTTCATTACACCCTGGAGCAGCACAAAATTCAGCACTTCTCATTCTCTCCACTTTTTGGTATGCTCTTGTCATGGTCCGAACAGTGGATTTGTGGTGGCTTGTTATTGTGATCTCAAAGTACAAAACAGGCCCTTCACATCAAGGGGTTTTGCTTCAATGAACAGTATAACTTCATTATTTGGCCACTAGAGGTAGAGAAGAGTGAGAAGAGAAAGGGGAAAAGTAAAGGGAAAAGGTGGAGAGGTCATACAGCTACCAACAATATGAGGGTCCCAAAGACACCTTTCTGATCCCAGGGTCCAGTCCTGCTGGTGCTTCTGTTATTGTTGCTGGAAAAGACCTCTTTTGTTGTTATAATGAATTGTCAAGAAGAAGAAATAGAGTAGTGAAGGGAGGAAGTTCAGCAGTTGCCAGGGAGACATATTTTATATTTGACTTCACACCTGTCGATGTCCGAACTCTGCCTCTCTCCACCCCTCATGCCACTCACAAGTGAGTCTTACATGCATGCTCAAGAAGGAGTGACTGAGGTGTGGTTTGGGCCTAAGGAGGTGTGCCCAAGGTGTGGTCGGCCCTGGTGGTGGGTAGGCTGATGCCAGGAGGTGTGTTTTGGCATTATAATTATAACCATTCTTTGGTTCTGAGGCAAAGAGTTAAACAGTGGAACTATCCATCACAGGTGGCAGGTAGGGACTGATGGTACCAGCCTGGTTTCTTCCCATGGAGGCCTGCACTTGTACCAAATGTCTATCGTGTGGGAAAAGCAACTTAATCAGTAACTTATTATGGGGCAGGCTGCTGCAGACTCATGCTAAGATGTTAGCATGGCTTTGCCTTGGAGGTAAGGTGGTCCCAGTTCCTGATGACAATGACTGAGCCTTACAACTCTAGGCTGAATAAGGTTTCCAAAATACTCTTTTTTCCCCCCTTCTGTTTTTTCTGTGATTCAAGGGTCATTCCTTGACAGAAGACAAACATGGGACATCGTGCCTGCACAGATCCTTTGTGTGTGCCACTTCAGCCACTAGCTCAGACCCAGCCAAGAAGTGACATGTCTAGAGAATTCCCAGCAGAGCTGTGAGTTAATTGTGACACGCTGGCAAAATTCAATCATGTCCATTACAATGCATTTATTCTGTAGTTTTAGCCTGCATTTCACGGAAAGGAAAGCTTCCTTCAACTGATCTGCAGTCTGTAGTGGTCTGATTAATTAATATTCATAGACAGAAAATGGTGTCTGCTGTGATGGATATTAGAAGAACAATAATTGGTTTCAGGATTGATGGGTGTTTATGCTGCAGTCTACCCAGACAGTGCATGCTGGAAACATTAGCATCCTGTTTCCCTTGTCAAAGCTCAAAACGAGTGGAAACAATTCAATTTTTCTGTGCACAAATTGAGTCAGTAAGTGACAGTTGTTAATTTCACACCACTTTTCTGCCAAGTCTCTCTCTAGGTGGCAAGGAAAATTGTTGCATGTGGTGAATCTCTTTCTTAATGCTGTTGTCTAGGGGACAGGAGTCACTGGTTCAGATGATGTTCCTGACCAGCATGGAACTGCTTTTATTTGATTTCAGAACTGCATCAGAAGCAGCTGGTTCTCTTCTGTGACCCTGATCAGAGAGACCTACCTGTGCTCAATATTTCTCAGTCAACCAGCAGGGACGGTCAAGGTTGTTCAGCATGACACAATCACATCAGGTCCCATGTGCCTGCAAAATGCAGGCAGATAATCACACAAAGATGGAACATCCTTGAGGAGAGTAGAATGAAATTCTCTAGTGTGAGGGTAGTGAGATACTGGAACAGGTTGCTCATGGAGGGTCATGGATGCCCCCTTCCTGGAGGTGCTTAAGGCCAGGTTGCATGGGGCATTGAGCAGCCTGGTCTAGTGGAAGGTGTCCCTGCCCATGGCAGAGGGTTGGAACTAGGTGATCTTTACAGTCTTTTCCAAGCCAACCCATTCTATGAATCTATGAAGTATCAAGGAAAAGGTCTTGGGGTGGATGCTTGGGAGAAGTGATGGATAAACGTGAGGCTCCCGAATTACTCTTCTATCCCATCTTTCAATTTTGAAATGAAGTATGTATTTAAATGATTTTGTAGTGGAAGGAATCAACATCCAGATGACAACGATGCATTCCAAGCTGCAAGGCAGGGATATCTGCTCCAGGAATGTAGGAATGCCATGCAATGCATGATATTTTTTTTTTCAATTCCAAATCCATAATAGTGTGTATTAAACTTGTTTATTTGCAATGTGGTTTCCCCCAAATGCTTCAGTCCTTCAAGGGCACATATGAAAAACCATATGGATTTACAGATGGAACAAGGCTGTTCCAGATTTGATATCAGCTTTTTGTTGTTTGAGAGAAAGTAAGAAAGGTTGCCCCGATAAATAAAATTGCCAATTAATATCTAAGCACTTACATAAGGCAATCGCTGGTGAAAGGCAACCACTTTGTTTTTCTGCAGCAATTCCACAAAGAAAATGTTACACAGAGAAGTGTCTGCCAATCCATTCACACAGCAGAAGAGACAAAAAAAAAAAAAAAAAAAGGAAGATAGACTGTGTGAGTGTGTCCATCAGCCAAATTAAAATATAGAGGGATCACATTTAAAACCAATCTGACCCTATTGATCAAGTAGAAGTTGAGAAATTGATGTGTTTTTTTTTTTTTAATTTAGCATTAGAGCAGCAATCCTTTGTATCTGACAATTACCAATGGTGCACCTTGTGCCTTGTGAACGTCACTGTGTCACCAAGGGCACAAAAGCTGTATTCATAGATTCATGGAATGGTTTGGGTTGGAAGGGACATTAAAGCCCATCTAATTCTCCCCCCACCCCTGCCATGCGCAGGGACACCTCTCACTAGACCAGGTTGCTCAAGGCCTCATCCACCCTGGCCTTAAATACATCCAGGGAAGAGGCATCCACAACTTCCCCAGGCAATCTGTTCCAGTGTGTTCACAAGGTGCTATTTCTGACAGGACAAAACAATCCCAAAGCAGACTCCTCCAGTTTTCTTGGTGTGTGCCTGTGTGTCTAGGACTCTTAGGCTAAGAAAAAGGCTTTTTCCTCTTCGTAGCTGGTGAGATTTATGCAGTTGGCAGGGATTTCAAGTTGTAATTGTGAGTGGCTGGATGTTAACCCAAACACTTGCTCTCTTTGCATGCATGAAATAAGGAATAGAGAGGGGAGAACAAAAGGGCAAACTCAGCTTGTTTGGTTAGATAAACAAATTAAGGGACTACTACTGTCCATCAAGTTTTTCATTGCAGCAGGGACTCCTTTCTCCTGGTGAGCTGCTGTTGCCAAGACTATTACATGTTGTCCCTACCATCAGATCAGCTCTCTAGACTAATTAGAGCTGTTGGAGTGCTCCGTTGGCATCTCCTGCACAGGCTGGCTGTGGCTTTGACATGGGCACAAATACGTGATTGTGTTAGTGTAAATGCTCTGCGCCATTTATTTTGATACCATTCCTTTTGAATGTGGGAGAATAGGAGTTAATATTTTTGTCTTCTTTCTGCTACTTTAATTAAAATCAATAACTGTCACCATGATAATGGATGGTCTTCCCAGGCAAGAGATATTGGCTTGTGCAGGGAGAAGAGAGTGAAGGGGAGGGGGCTGTGAGATCATGAATTGTCTTGCCTGCTGGATGTCATCTCAGGATCTTTCAAAAACTATTTTTTTTTGCATTTGTTATTTAAAGAAGCAAAAGGAGAGACAGGAGTGGATAGTGTTTAAAAAAACAAAACTGTTTGATTTGAAATTGTATGCCTTTTCATTTAATCTTAGAGCTGAACGGAGAGATCACCCTCTGAGCACTGACCCTGACATTTTTCCAACCTGAAGAGATTTTCAGACTAAATGGAAACCATGTAGAGAACTCTGTCACTCCTCAAGTTCCATTTCGACAAACAGTCAGATGCTACCCACCATAGCTCTTGTATGCATTTCAAAACTAAGTTTAAAAATGTACATTTCAAATAACGGTCTGGCTTGGGAATAAGTGGAATAAATAAATATGTTTTATCTCATTTATACTGTACCTGGCAAACACAGAGAGTCTCTGCTCATGGAATTGCTTCCTGTGCAGAAGACATCACTGTCATCTTATTTATAAGAAATGAATATGCCAAATATATCCTATAAATAAAATAATCTCTTATGCTATATTATGCCTTTCAACAAGGCAAAATGCAGTTTGGCAGTGTCAGAATCCATTTCTTTTGTCTTCTCATATTTCTATTTTTCAGTAGACCAATCCTCATCCTGTTTCATCTTTCCACAAAACTCGAGTCATTAGAATAACTTTTGTGCTCACTTTCTTTAAGGGATAAAAACTTTCATAATGAAGATTGCTTGCTTTGAGATTTGGGGCTAAGTGTGTGTGAGAAGGTGGGGTGTGGGGAATGAACTGAAACCCTAAAGTATGAAGAAGGTCTTGGCAACATCCTAGTTTGCAATGCAAGGTTCCTGTGGGCCTGGAAAGACAGAACACTGACATTCTCAATAGAGCTGCCACAAAACACAGAGTTCTTAGCTTAAAGATGCAGAAACCAGAGAGAATAATCTAGAAGCCACTTAAGAAAATACAGTTAGTTTAGTATGAAATTAATTTATATTAGCCACGGGGAAAGATTTCCTAATTAATGAAAAAGTGAGCTATAATTAAGCAAGTCTTGAGCTGGAGGCTTGATTTCTTTTTATGGATATCCAGTGCAATTTCATTTCTCTGTATTCCAGGCAGTTGTTTTGTATTTATAAGTTCATAGAACGGTTTGAGTTGAAAGAGACCTTAAAGATCACCTAGTTCCAACCCCTCCACCACGGGCAGAGACAACTCCCGTTAGACCAGGTTGCTCAAGGCCTTATGCAACCTGGTCTTGAACACCTCCAGCAAAAGGGTACCCATGACCTTCCTTGGCAACTTGTTCCAATGTCTCACCGCCCTCTTTTTAAAGAATTCCATTCTAATATCCAGTATAAATCTGCCCTGCACACGTTTCAATTCTGAGTCAGACCACTGCGAGAGATGTGTTCTTGCCACATCCATCTTGATCGATGGAGCAGTGTCTGAGGTTGCTATTATCTTTCTTCAACAGCAAGGGCTCCAACCACAACGTCCAAATCCCAGAAGGCTAAAGTAAGGACTGGGAAGAGTAAGATCTGCCCACTATAACTGAAGGCCATCCTCATGAGCACCTAAAGAATCTGAACATGTACAAGTTGATGGCATCTGACAAGATCCATCCACGGGTCCTGAAGGATCTGGCAGATGAAGCTGCTAAACCACTGTCCATATTTGAAAGGTCATGGCAGACTGGTGAAGCTCCTGCTGACTGGAAAAGGGGAAATATAACACCAATCTTCAAGAAGGGAAAAAAGGATGACTCTGGGAACTACAGACCAGTCAGCCTCACCTCTGTGCCTGGCAAGATCATGGAGTAGATCTTCTTGAAGGCTCTGCTGTGGCAGATGGAAAACAAAGCAGAGGTGCCTGATGCCAACCAGCATGGCTTCACCAAGGGCAAATCATGCCTAACAAATTTGGTGGCTTTTTATGATGAAGTCACAGCAGCAGTGGACAAGAGAAGGGCAACTGATGTCATCTACCTGGATCTAAGAAAGGCCTTTGACTCTGTCCCACATGACATCCTGGTCATCAAACTGGAAAAACATGGACTTGATGGGTGGACAACTCGCTGGATAAGGAATTGGTTGGATGGTCGCACGCAGAGAGTGGTGATCAAGGGCACAATGTCCACCTG
>VWZI01000587.1:92184-178561 GCA_013396835.1 Psilopogon haemacephalus
AAAAAAGAAATAAATGTCTTCTCACTGTTAGTGTTATTTTTGTGACTAATCCTTATAAATCAAGGACCAAAAAAATCTCCTAAAGTTTGCTAATCTGACATAGAATCATAGCATGGCAGGGGTGGGAAGGAAACTATGGAAATCATAGGTTAATTGAATGTTTGGTTTGGAAGGGGCCTTAATGATCATCTAGTTATAACCCTGCCTGCCATGGGCAGGGACACCTTCTGCATTTTAATATTCAAAAGCACAAAGTTGTTAGCTGGATCCTAGAACCTTGAGATCAATTTCAAGAAAAGATGGCTAATTTCAGTGCCATCTTCTCAAGCCATAAATGTCACCGATTATGAGTGTGAATAGCTGGAAGCAATGTTCTCTTTTCTTGACTTTAAATTCCATGGCTGTTCTTTCCACAGTGTCATTCTTGCTCTTCTGAAAGAAAAAAAAAAAAAAAAAAAAAGGAAGATGGGCTGTCACAGGAACAGTCTGTAATGTCTCACTGAACAAACTTACCTGCTTCTCTCCTTCTTAGGATACAGAATTTGGGGACTTTAAATCCATTTTGGCACTCTATTCTCTTCCAGTTGCACTTTTATGAGTACCTTTGTGGCTGCCTTCCTTAAAATGTGATTTTCCTGATGAGAGCATAAAAGCTTTTCAGAACACAGCACAATCCATTTGACTACTGGTTATGTTTGCTGCTTAATTTAATGTCCCCAGCATGAGAAATAGGGTCCTGCTTAGTAGTGTTGTGAGGGGATGTTTGTTTTCTCTCAGTGCTGTGAGCAAGATGAAAAAGGTAAATTTCTATGTTAATTCCAGCAACTTTTTTGAAACTGTTTTGGTCTTCAGTTTCCACCTTTCCCTGAATTCCCAAACCCCTCTTATCTTAAGAGATTTTTTTAACTTTGTGAATTATCACAGAACAGTTTAGGTTGGAAGGGACCTTAAAGATCATCTATTTCCAATCCCCTTGCCATGGACAGGGACACCTTCTACTGGACTAGGTTGCTCTCAAGATCCCATTATCCTCAAATCCTCCTCAGTCCAAAAGACTGATAAATCTTATTGCTAAAGAAAAAAACTTGGCAGCATGCTGGCATTTTGTGGGGTGCTCAAGAACAGGGAGAGGTGCTTTTATTTTTCATTAAGCAAATAAACAAACAACAAAAAAAATGAATGTGATTCACCAGCAATTTTTCCCATTTTTTTCTTTCCTTTGCTGCTTATCCCTATGCAAAATATGTTAGGAAGTGCTCATTCTAGGGACTTGCTGTTTGTCAACTTCGAGTCCTCTACTCGCTTCACTCTGCCCCCAAATTCACTCTAATGTTTGTCGTCTACACTATAATTCCCATGTGGAACTGTGTAAGTATCCAAAATCAAAATTGTTAAAACATGCTGTTTTGTCTCCCCAGAAAACCCAAACAAAAACATGCTGATGTGACCAGATTAAACTTTTGTTTCCCTTTGTGCTGCACCATAAAATGCCCATCAGTTTCTATGGCAAATCTTTCATACTCTTTCTAAACCAATCTGGACTTCATGATGAGAAATGGCTATTATGTTGCAGGCTTTCTATATTCGGGCATCTCTGTGGTTTGGTGCTTTGTCTTCATTTGCTGTTTCATCCCTTTTCTCCTCCAGAGCAGGCACAGGAATAAATACTTTTCTAATCCAGCGGTTTACTATGCTTGAGTTTCTCAGCTTGCTTCTTATCTTCTGCCTGTAGAAAGATGAATCTTTGTGAACCCCTGGCTCCCTGCTAGGAGTTGTTTACAGTTCATGTCTTCCCTAGTTGTCTTTTTCTTTTGATGTGTATTGGAAGGGAACTCTATTTTTATTTTTAAGACCACTTTCCTTTCCTCCACAGTTTCTCAGAGGATTATTTCTATTTCTTTTTCACTCTCTCCTCAACATGACTTTTAAATATTTCTTTCATGTGAGTTTTTTACCCAAGCTTTTATCAAACTATGAGAACAATACTTTTAAATACTCTCAAAATAGCTATTCAAAACCTGGAAAATGTACCATCTATCCCTTTTCATTATTTTCTAATTTTTATGTCCTTATTTTATTCTCTTCTAGGGAGAAGTTGAGGTGGTTAAGTTTGGAAGAGTGCATTTTCCTGACCAGCTGCCATCTATGTTCTCTAGACTTTGGGGAGACTTGTGCTATCTGTACAGATAAAGAAGGTTTGGGCCAGTCAAAGATCTTAAAGATATTTTTTTTAACTATTACAGAATCACAAAATTGCAGAAACATTCTAGTTGGAAAGGACCCTCAAGATCACCAAGTCCAACTAATATCTTGAGTGACCTGATCTGGCGGGAGGTGTCCCTGCCTATGGCGGGGGGTTGGAACTGGATGATCTTTAAGGTCTCTTCCAACCTAAACCATTCCATGATTCTATGATTCTATGATCCCTACTCTACAAGGTGCACTCTAAACAATATCCCCAAGCACCACATCTAAAAGAATTTTAAATGTATCCAGGGTCAGTGAGTCAACCACCTCCCTGGGCAGCCCATTCCAGTGCCTGACCACTCTTGCAGTGGAAATATTTTTCCTAATATCCAGTCTAAACCTTCCCAGTCGCAGCTTAAGGCCATTCCCTCTTGTTCTATCACTAATTACCTGTGAGAAGAGACCAGCAGCAGCCTCTCCACAACCTCTCCTCTCAGCCTCCTCTTTTTCAAACTAACCAGCTCCTTCAGTAGCTCTTCATAAGATTTATTCTCTAGGCCCTTCTCAGATTTGTTGCCCTCCTCTGCACTCACTCCAGCAGCTCCACATCTCTTTTGTATTGAGATGCCCAAACCTGAACTTAATACTCGAGGTGTAGCCTCACCAGAGCAGACTACAAGGAAACAATCACCTCTCTGCTACTGCTGGGCACAAATTTTCTAATGTAAGCCAGGATGCCACTGTCTTTCTTTGCCACCTGGGCACACTTCTGGCTCATATTCAACTGCTTGTTGATTAGAACACCCAGGTCATTTTCTGCCAGACAGCTTTCCAGCCACACTTCTCCAGGCCTGTACTGTTGCTTGGGGTTGTTGTGACCTAAGTGCAGGACCTGGCATTTGGCCTTGTTGAAGCTCATGCCATTAACATTGGCCCATCAATCCAATACCGTGTTGGTTACCATCAGGTGCAGGATTTCAGAAGAAATACATCAGGATGAAGTGTGGGTTCAATATGTAGGCATTAACCATCAGTGACTCTTCATCACTGGTGATCGTTTCGTACCATGAACAACTTTAGTTTGTTAGTTGGAATGGACAACTTGTACAAACCACATGCAATTAACTCTTGCAGTCTCCTTCCACTAGCCTTATCATTACAAACTCCTATAATAACAACAATGATAACTTAATCTGATGGTTTTGGTTATTTGAGGGAGAAAGAAGCAAATCAGGGTTTGCTGGGGATTCGGTGTCCCCTTCTGAAATAATACAAAGCAGAAAAATGGGATGCTATGGGAAAACTATTTGCCTTAATCCCCTTAATACCTGCCAGTAACAATTAGTGATCTGAAATTATCATTGCTAGTGATCTTTGTAAATCTTAGGGATTTTCACAGGATTTTTGTGCTGTTTGGTTTGAAGTTGTTAGATTAAGATGTCAGACCAGCCACAGCATCGATTTCTGCCAAAAGGTGGTAGCACTAATTCCTGCTTTCCTTATAACAAAAGAAGCCCAGGGAAATTAACCTCCTACTTTGGATGCCTAACCTACATATCTGAAACTAAGACAATATCCCACTTTAATTTCCTTCTCTTTCCCCTCCCCCATCATTATATGCTTAATTCATAATATGTTGAATTTGTGGATCTTATATAGTGGCTTGTTAATTCAAGCATCGCTGGAAGCTTTTAGTGGTTATTTTTGGGACATTTGGAAAATGAACTCTAATCTTAGAAGACAGTATTTTAAAAGGACTGATGGACTCATTTTCCAAAGTTTAATTTGACAGAAGAGTGGTTTTATCTATTAAAGCAGTTAAAGCAGAATCTATTTGTTATCAGCTAACAATGTTGTTTATCTAATTGCTACAACTCTCCAACGCATTATGTTGCCCACATTGTGGCCATTTTGGCATTTCTCTTTCTTCAAATATACCTTTTTTTATTACTGAATCTATTGCTTCTAGTCAAAGCATGCTAATCAGGAACAGAACTCTAAAACTTAACCAGGAACTCAGTTCACAGACCTCTGATGAACATGGAGGTTTCATTTAGGAGAATGTTGTGAAATTAATAATTTGTTATGAGCTAGGAATATTAATTTTGGTACAAATATTAATTTTGGTACAAATATTAATTTTAATTATTCATATTTTAAAATTTGTGAAATTTCCCTGAGATCCTTTGGAAGACAGAAAGTAGTTGCACGGAGGGTATTTAACGGAGGGTATTTACAAGCATGGAGTAAAACAGTTTAAATGATCAGAACTTGGAAAATAGGAACAAGAAAACAGGGAAAAATCTAACTATGCTTATGGAGTCTTAGTATATGTGCTCATGATGCTCTGGAGCAAAGATAAAAAGTATTCCAGGTAGAGAAAAGGAGGGAAGAGTTGCCTTGCTGCTAGGCTGCTGCTGCAAGCTGCAAACTCGTGGCTGCCGTGAGACCCAGTTAAATGAGCCGTGAATGGAATGCTGCATCTGGTGAAGAGTCACAGGAAAGAGATGTGGTTTCTAAATCAGCCCCAATTAAATACAATATTTTGAAAATGAAACTGGCCAATGGGCACTAGCACCATTGTTTAGGCCAATGAATCCAATGCTTCCTGCCTATGTGCCCACCCGGGCAACATTGAGGGGCTGCACCAAACGCCTGACTTGGTGGTGCTAAGTACTTGGCTCTCAGGGCTTTGCTGGGGCCAAAACAGTCTGGCAGGGTTTATGCTCCACCAGGACAGAGAACCGAAAGCAAAATGGCATCTGAAAGGGACCCACATAAAAGCTGGGGAGGAATGTTTTACAAGAGCTTTTAGTGATAGAGACTGAATTGAAGATGGAAGAGGGGATATTTAGACTGGGGATTAGGAAAAAATCCTTTACAGTAAGACACTGGAGCAGGTTGCCCAGAGACGTAGCAAATGCCCCCTCCCTAGAAGCGTCCAAGGCCAGGTTGGATGAGGCCTTGAGCAACTTGCTATAGTGAGAGGTGTTCCTGTACATGGCAGAGGGGTTGGAACTGGATAATCTTTAAGGTCCTTTCCAACCCGATCCATTCTAGGATTCTATGAAACTATTATGCCATCTGACCAGAAGTGATAAAAAAGATGTTTTTCTTCTTAAATTTAACATAAAAGAAGGTTTTTCTACTATTGTACAATAATAAAAATATTGCACCCACTACATGTTCCCTATCATGGCAAATCTCTTGCCTTTGAGAGAGCAAGCACCTGTTTTAGACTAAAAGATCTCCAGAGGTCCCTTCCAAACCCACCATTCTGCTTAGTGCTTCTATGCATATCAAAGGAATAAATTGTAGGCTGATCTTTTGTGGCAGGCAGAATATTGGTTTTAATGTATATTTACATTTTGACAGTTGGAATATTTCACAAACATATTTTGAAGGTTTATTTTGGTGTCAGACCTACAGACATGCTGAAGTATGGATATGAATTAATCTTCCCAGGATTACATGTGAGTAAGAAGTAGTGTTGGTAAAAGTACCGTTGGTAACAGTAACTTTTTTTTTTTTTCTTCCCTCCCACTCTGAGATTTCCCTGAGCCTTACAATAACTACTAGTGACAGCATTTATGGAAACTCCATAGATTAGCAACATCTGCATTTAGGAAATCAGCATCAAAATAAAATTAAAATTAGTCTTAAAATCAATACCTGAGTTACTTCCAAGAGTTCTTAGGTAAGATCATGGAATGATTTGGGTTGGAAGGGACCTGAAATATCATCTAGTTCCAACTGCCCTGCCATGGCCAGGGACACCTTCCACTAAACCAGCTTGCTCAAGGCTTCACCCAGCCTGGCTTGAAAACCCTCAGAGAGGGAACATCCACAACCTCCATGGGCAACATGTTGCAATCTCACCAGATGATTGACTTCTCTTTGCCTATGGTATACTTACACCCACAGGCTTTCCAACTCCACTGCTACCCTAAGAGGAAAATTCTGTGTTTAATTGTCATCCATTTCTGGAAACTTAAAAAAAAAAAGAAAGAGTAGATCAGAAATTGAGGGCCTCAACTCTTGTAGACAGCAATTCTGTCACAGTGAGCACTGCTTAGTTTAGGAGTTTAGGTATCTTAGTTTCTTATTAATGTATCCATGTTTGTGTATGTCTGCCCTTGACAGGAGGTGCTTTGGAAAGATATTTGTTTGAAGTCGATAGGTTTTACTGTGGGCTTGGTGAAACAGCATCTGATCGGGATTTACTGGAGCAGATGTTAAGCAGAGAGAAGAGACTGACAGGTCTGTAGAGGTTCCATAGCTGTCTGAATTACTGTTAAGTCCCCAGCACTGGAACATCTCTAATTTAATACGCATTTCAGCAGTGGCTGTGGTAATAAAATCTGAAACACCTTTCATTAGAGTCACAAGGGGGACAAAAGAGATCTGTATCAATATGACCACAGAGGTGTTCCTGACCAACATGAAAGTGTCCTTTTATCTAGCAAAAATAAAGCCTAATCTTGTTGTTTTAGCAAACTTGCTGCTGCAGTCTGTCTTCTTTTTGAGTAATTGTGATGCTCATGACATAATTCTCCATGCATTTGGCTGGTTATTGACAAGCTGGCTTTCTGGAGGAGTGCACCTCAGTTCTAAACTGCACCTCTGAGCCCACAAGAGACAGAAAAAAATTGGGTGATGTTACCTGAGTCATAAATTAACACCCTTACTATGGGTCCATTGTCTATCTGAGAGCATGAAGTGCCTTGTTCATTCCTACCTATGCTCTTCTTTGTTTCATAGATTCATAGAACAGTTTAGATTGGAGAGGACCATAAAAATCTAGTTCCAGCCCTTCTGGCATGGGCTGTGACAGCTTCCACTAGACCTTGCTGCTCAAAACCTCACCCAACCTGGCCTTTAACAACTCCAGGGAGGGGCATCCACAACGTCCATGGGCAACCTGCTCCAGTGTCTCACCACTAGTGCAAGATTCCATCATGAACCTTTTCTTCAGGCTAAAGAGTCCTTTAAAAGATTCCACCAAAAAAAAAAAAAGTTCATTTTCTGTAAAAGGAATGTCTTAGTATATGACCCATGACCTTTTTCCAGAACAAGCTGGCTGTATTTTTATCTTGAAGCACCAGAACTCAGTGTATGGCTGTTTCTTTTTCCTGGTTAGCTTGATGCACAGGCTTTACTATTAATAAGACCTTTTCTAATGTAGCTACAGATTTAAGAGGAAAATGTCACTTCAAATCACTCAGCATCTTTTCAACTCACATCCAAAGCTTATTCTGAACATAGATCCCTTTGGGTCATAAACTAGGGAAAATGAGATGGAATCTAGTCGGAGGTCTGTAACAAGTGGGATCCCACAGAGGTCACTACTGGGACCAGGTCTGTTCAATACATTCATCAATTTTTTTTTTTTCACTGTGAGGGTGACAGAACACTGGAACAGGCTGCCCAGGGGGTTTGTGGAGTCTCCCTCTCTGGAGATATGCAAAGCCTGCCTGGACATGTTCCTGTGTGATCCATCTTGGCAGGGTGTGTGGATTGGATGATCTTTTGAGGTCCTTCCAGCACCTGACATTCTGTGATTCTATGAAAACTGCTCTCTAGGGCAGTCGGCCTGGATGATCCCTTCTACTCCCTACAATGGTGGGATTCTTTGAAGAGGGAAAAAATGAGACCAAGGGACTTGACGCAGAAGGTGCTGGTGAAGAGCACTAACTTGAAGTACTGGTAAAAACTTCAGATTAGAGATTTCATATTGATTCATATTACTGTGATTCTGTGAAAAAGGCAGGGAAGAAAACTGTATAATTCAGCACAAAATCCACAGGAACACTCCCTGCTGATTTAAGATGATGCCTCCTCCAAGAGAAGCATCTTTGCATCAGCCTACAGCTTTCCCTAGGTTGCCACTTCCAAGTTTGGAAGAATTTGGACTTGGCTGATCTGGAATTGGCCACCAAATGATTTTCTCATTCACAGATATCCATGAAGGCTGCCTGCTCAGCTTGTGATCAGATACTGTAATAGATTATATCACAGTGACAGACTGGGGACTGTGGAGTTTCCTTCCACACTGAAAAATTAATTAAGCAAGAGGATGGAGGCAGCCTAATCTTTTAATAGTAGTCCTCTTAGGCTGTGTTACAGACAAACTCTATTAAGTGAGAGATGCATCTGATGAGCATGAGGCCTAATCTGATAAGAAACCTAAGTCTGTCCTGATCCTTGGGTGTCCCATGGCAGAGCAAGAAGCTTCATGTCTCCAGAATGTGTTAGGGCTTCCTTCTGACGGCATATTGGAACAGTGACTGCACTTCCTAACAGCATGTTTGCTTGTGGTTATGCTCTTGCTGGTTCTTTCTCTCCTTTTAATGTGTTCCTTTTGACTACTTCTTACCTCTCTTTCAGATCAAAGCCCTACTTCAGCTACTAGAACCAGGTATAAATTCCTTAAAACCAGGGTAAAAGTGCTAACAATAATTTAGTCACAGTATTTCCTGACATGATAAAGTCAAATATCAATGTCAGAATTTAAACTACATTAATAATGTTATTCTCACTTGTCTCATATCCTTGTTAGTATTATTGGCAGTGCCAGTAGTTCATCCAGATTTGATTTGATCTTCTAAAGATCAAGATGCTAGGCAAAACTGAAATTTTTCTTCAGAGGAAGAAAGGCCTTTAGAATTGCTAGAAGTCCCCTTTATAGTCTCGTCCACACCTTTAAAAATAATTTTCTATCTGAATTTTTGTTCTTTAGTGCTGTGACAGGAAATTCATCTCCATATTTGCAGTATGTTTGTACATACATGTGCCTATGCATGCTACCAGTCATGTCTAAAACACCTTTAATGTCTACCTACCTGCAAATGTCAGGTTAGTACCCAGAATGAACATCTTGCTGTACATCCTGGCCCGCTCCTCACTCTGAGGACGACTTGCAACTTACGAGCAGAGGAAGTATTCTAGACTATTCTAGACTATGTGCAGGGAAGAGGAGTGGGATCAGCAGAGGACACAGACAAGCAGACGGCTCAGTCTCATAGAGCCAATGCAGAGTTAGAAGGTGCAGCAGAATTGCCAGTAGCAGATTTGTAAGCAGCATGCAGATATGTTGGTGCCTGCCTTCCCTACTTCTGTCTCCTACCCTTCCTTTTCCCATCCTCTCATGCTGAAATTACCATAACCCACTAGCAGGGCAGACAGTGATTTTATCCAACTGGCTGGTTGTTTCAGAACAGCTTCATTGTATGAATATAAAGCAAAAGTTATTAAAACTCTTAGTTCTTTCCACTTCCCCCTCCTGCTGCCGCCTTTTTTAAAAGCTTGGCATAGAGTTATGCCTTTAAAATTATCACACCTTCTCTCCAGCAATGTCCTGCTCCTGTTACTATGCCTCCCATCCCTGCCCCAGTGCTGCCCTCAGCATGCAAATCAGGAGGTTTTGTGAGCGCCTTTTCTTGTAAATGCCAATATTTTTCCCACCAGTTTATCAGGTCATGCCTTCAACAGCACTAGCCTCCATGATTCACAGATGTTCCGTTCTAAGAAGGAAATATTTTGATAGTACAGAGAAATTATTGTAGTTTTCAGGTATTTATGTCAAGCACAGGAAGATCTTGTGTGCTATGAGCCTCTCTGCTTACAGATGCAAATCTGTAATTTCATTGCTTCCCTAGTTTGTCTTTCATTAGCAGAATATTCAGCAATGGCCCAAGATCCTTTAGTTTTGTGCACTGCAAACAAAAAGGTACCCCTTTGAGAAAATAAATAGAATTGGAATTATGAAAGCTGTATACTTGCAACTATTTTGCCTTTCCAGATGTGCAATAAAGGAGGTATGAATGGTAGCTGCTGTATCTATGTGAAAATTTCACACCTTACGAGACTGCTAATCTAATTTTTATTAATTAATCTTAACGCTGATGGAATGTTCTTGCTTTGATGATGCAGATTGGACTCTTTTTCTCAACTAGGAACTTTACTGATGTTTGCTGAAATTAACTACTGAAACATTTGCTGCTGTCAGTTGTCTGCAGCAAAATGCATGAAGAAAGTGACATCTTAGCTAGAAAGTTTCAGCTCAAGCACTACAGGTGTGGTGGTTTGGCAGTTCTCCACCCCCCCATACACTTTGAAATAACCCAGGCTAGAACTCAGTCAGCTGGAAGTTAATAAATGAAGCTTCATATTTACAGTTTTGCACAATATTCAAGCAGATATTTACAATGTATTACAGATATTTGCAGACATATACAATAAAAGGCAACACAGAAGCACCACAGCCCTCCCAGAGATCAGAGTCCCTAAGAGGGGTTTCCAACCACCCTACCACCTTCCCTCCACTTCCCAATCTTATCCCACTATCTGTCTTATGTGCCAGGTAAGTGAGGTAGATCGGCCAGGGGGGTTAGTAGGGGAAACTAGTTAGTGAAGTTACACACATCCAGCTAAGAAGGAAGGGAGAGAGAGATGCAGCAGCAAGCGTAACTCAAACATCTCTGTTTTATGTATGTTTTGGTTCTAACATTTATGCCATTTCAGTAAACAAAAAAGTGAAGGAGACACTGGAATGTTTTCCTTTCTCAGTCTATAGTCTAATTTCTTATTAAAATCCTCCAATAGTTCTAACCAGCACAGCAGGACACAGACTCTTTGTTGAAGACAGGTTACAGATTTTACAGACACATACACATGGGTATGATATACAAGTCTGTATATAGGTATCCATAAAAGCAGTCAAGAGCAAGAACATTCACTAGAATTCTATTGATAAAGTAGAATAAGACTCTATGATGAGGGTGGTGAGACACTGGAACAGGATGTCCAGGGGCTTGTGGATTCCCTGTCTCCAGAGGTGTTCAAGGCCAGATTGAATGAGGCCTTGAGCAACCTGATCTAGTCAGGGGTGTCCCTGACCATGGCAGGGGGGTTGGACATAGGTGATATTTAAACTGCTTTCCAAGCCAAATCATTCTATGACTCTATGGATCTACATGTAAATCAAGCTGAAAAAGTCCAACATCTCAGTAAAGTAAAAGCAATAGTGCAGGAAATGTAAGGACATCAGATTAAAGCACCACAAAATTTTAAACTTTCTCTTCAGAGGGCAAGGATTTACCCTCAGGCCTGCACCAGTCGTTCTATATGATGCTCAGTTGCAAATATCACAGTGGCACAGCATCACAAGGAGTTGTACATAGTATGTTCACCCTCTAGTAGAATTTATCAATGAGAGCATAAATAATACAGCGGGGAACAAAAATTAAACAACAGCAACAAACAAAACAAAACACAGACAGGCACATTTCCTCCTCTGGTGCAAGCTCATCCTTTTCATAAAATGAGAGGGCTAGTTTAGAAGAACAGGAACATCCTGCTGCTGAACAAATGCCTTAAAGGTGTGTTATACATCATTCTAAAGAGCAATGGCAGAAAAGCCTGTGTTTTGGGATAACAATGATGGAAGACATGCTTCAGACGGGCTATTTGTTCTCTCTAGATGCATAGCAAGGTGGGGTGTTTATGAATGATTCCATGTTGTTTGTTTTATTCAGCCTAAAATAAAGAAGGTAGATCAGCTTATTGGAAGTTTATTTCAATGTAATCATCATGTCTGTTCTTCATGGAATCCCAGCATGTTCAGGTTGGAAGGAGCCTTCTGTTTAACATCTTTATTGACAACCTTGATGAAGATATAGAGTTTGTCATAAGTAAGTTTGCAGATGACTCCAAGTGAGATGGAATTGTTGATCTGCACAAGGGTAGAGAGGCTTCACAGAGGGACTTGGATGGATTGGATGGATGGACCAATATTAATGGGATGACCTTCCATATGGCAAATTGCCAAGTCCTGCACTTGGATCACAACAACCTCAAGCACTTGGGAAGTGTGGCTGGAAAGTGGTCTAGCTGAAAAGGTCCTGGAGGTTGTAAGTGACAAGCAGCTCAATGTGAGCCTGCGGTATGCCCAGGTGGCAAAGAAAGCCTTTGGCATCCTGGCTTGTATTAGAAATGCTGTGTCCAGCAGGAACAAGAAAGTGATTGTCTCCTTGTAGTCAGCTCTGGTGAGGCCATACCTCAAGTATTCTGTTCAGTTTTGAGCACCTCACTACAAGAGGGATGTGGAGGTGCTGGAGAGAATGCAAAGGAGGGCAGTGAAGCTGGAGAAGGACCTGGAGAATAAATCTTATGACGAGTGACTGAAGGAGCCAGAGATGGTTAATTTGAAAAAGAGGAGGCTTAGGGGAGACCTCATCACTGTCTACAGCTACCTGAAAGGACATTGTGGAGAGGTTGCTGCTGGTCTCTTCTCACAGGTAATTAGTGACAGAACAAGAGGGAATGGCCTTGGATTGCAACTGGGTAGGTTTGGACTGGGCATTAGGAAACATTTTTTTGCAGCAAGAGTGGTCAGGAATTAGCATGGGCTGCCCAGGGAGGTGGTTGAGTCACCAGCCCTGGATGTGTTTAAAGATCATTTGAATGTGGGGCTTGGAGATATGTTTTAAGGGTGAAACTTGCAGAGCAGGGATATTAGCTGGACTTGGTGATCCTGAGGGTCTTTTCCAACCAGAATGTTTCTGTGATTCTGTGATTGTCTAGGTCAAACACCCTGCTGATGCAGGCAGTTTGGTTCTAACCAAACTCCTACTCTCTCCAGAGTAGGAGACTCACGGAATATCTTCAATTATACACTTTTAAAACCAAGGTGAGACCTCAGCTGGTCTTCCAAATTGAAGGAAAAGTAAATCAAACGTTTCCCTGGGTGCAAAGAAGGCCTATTTGTGTGACTGAAGAAATGGAAAGCTCCTCTGGCATCTGTAGGTTGCAGAAGATTGGCTCATTGAGTCTGGCAGAGGTCTGAGAAAGGGTAAGAGTTGCTTCTCAGTGCACACTGGTGGAGTGAGCATAGGGGCCAGAATTGAAAAGTTTGTATTGTCACAAGAAGAAATGTGCATAAATTTGAACTGGATGAAAATAGAAATAAAAAGATTTCTAGTTCCATAAACACACAAGCTGGAAAATGGTTGGGTTATGAGAAGAAAACACACAACAAGCTTTTGTGTAGTAGGAGTGGTGATAGCCCTGGATCTTCCATTTCAGCCTTACCTTCCTACTGCTTTCAATGTTGGTTAATCATCTGTCAATATCTTTTACTTTAATTTGCTTCCTACAAGCATCAGTATTGTGTTTGACCTCAATGATAATCAGTCTCCTTCTGTCAGCTGAAGGAAGGTTACCCTTGGGGTCTCTTAGAACTCCCAGGTCTTCATGAGTTTAGAGACATTCAGTAATCTGGGTCATTTACACTTAAAACAAACCACACACCAAAAACTTGAAGCTCTCCTAACACAGAGATTTAATCCAGGGACTTCATCTTCTACTGCTTGAGGACAAGCTGAGGAAAACATCAGGTACCCTGTGCTTAATCAAAATTTAGGCACAGGATGTTAAGTCGGCACATTATTCTGAAATTAAACTAGACACAGAGTCATCTATCTTTTTGTTTATCCTTTGTTGATTTTTAGACATCTCCATCAGAATTCCTAATCATGCAGGTGATAAATAAGTAAAAGTCAATTGTCTTGGGGCTGTGATAATGGCCTGAAGATGTAACAGAATCCATGACACAGGAGAAGTTCATGTTTTGTTAGACAGTCCAGGGAAAAAAAATCCTCACTAGTTTTGGGTCTCATCCATTATGCAGAAAAGCACGGTAACTCATAGATATCTATAGGGCTTGTAGTGGTAGGATGTGGAGGAATGGACTGAAGGTGGAGGAGGCCAGATTTGGATGGATATTAGGAAGAAATTCTTTACGGTGAGGGTGGTGAGGTACTGGAACAGGTTGCCCAGAAAGGTCATGGATGTCTCCTCCCTGGATGTGTTCAAGGCCAGGTTGGATTGGGCCATTAGTAACCTGATCTAGTGGAAGCAGTCCTCAACAATGCCAGGGGGATTGGAACTAGGTGATCTTTAAGATCCCTTCCAATTCAAGTCATTCTATGATTCTATGATGATTCTATGATAAGGGAGAAGACATCTGAGCAATATTTCCTTACAATGTGAAACTCATGCAACAATTTAGCTATACCTTTAAAAGACACTGTGGCAATAACTAGGAAACATCTTGATTACTTGTTTTTACCTTATGAATCTCTTCCAGCTTCAATTCATTGCCCCTCATCCTATCACTACAAGCCCTAGTAAAAAGTGCCTTCCAAGCTTTCCTGTAGGGCCTCCCCATGGTGGGATCTATGTTGAAGAAAACACTTTGTTCTGTAAATGCCTTTGCCCCTCAGATTCAGATGAAGAGCTTAAATCTGTCTTATTTGAGAGTAACAACACTGAAGATGCATTCTGCTTTCCTGCCAGCCAGCCTCAGTCAGCCAACAAACCTGCACTGACGTTCCGGTAGCTACTTTTGCATTGTCTGGTCAGCAGAGACATTCCAACTCTTGTCTTCCAAGAACTGTTTCAGAGAACTCAGAAAAGCACAGGGTGTATCACAATATACAGGGTGTATACAATATACACAATATACAATATCACTTCCATAACACATACAAGCTGCTTGAATTATAGTCTGAAAGTAAGCCTTCTGCTAATTAACTCCAGAGCTAATGCTGTTCAGCCAAAGCAGAAGGAACATCGTGCCAGACTACTTGCCTTGCAATTGGCTCTAGGTACAGGAATATCATCTTTGATGATCCTTCTATTTAATTTGGTGACTGGTTTTTTTCCTCCATTTTTTTTTTTTTTTCAAATCCACAGAACCTGTGTCATATCTCTTGGGTATTTATTTCCCTCCCTACTGTGTTGGTTTGAGCTAATTGGAGAATTTGTGTGAGAAATTAGACTGCTGCCTGAGAGTGAGAAATTAAACACTGTGTCCCTTCACCCAGTTTTGAATGAGAGAGAAGAAAGAAGGTTGTTTTAGAATGTTCCCAAAACATCCAGATAAGCCAGTGTGCTTGCGCAGTTCAGTCGGCTCTGGGTCGAGCAGGCTTCACCAGCTTCTTTCCTTTGTCTCTCTGCCTTTGAACTAATTCAGAGTAAAATTACTAAAACCATTCATTCCTTCCTGCCACTAATCTTTCTGACCGATCTTCAGCTTATCTGCAGCATCATCAAGCGGTGAGATAAAGCTGGGGGGAGGAGGGAGAGGTGGTACAGGGGTGTTTGGTTTCCCTCTCCTGGGGATTTTGGTCTCCAGGAGGGGTGTGGTGTCTGTATTTCTATTTTACTGTATATTTCTGTAAATATCTGTTATATCTTGTAAATATTTGCTTGTATATTTGCATTGCTGTAAATATAAGCTTCATTTATTAATTTCCAGTGTGTCTTTCTGAGTTTTAGCCGGGGTTCTAAAAGGTGGGGGGGGCAGGTCACCATTCTGTGAGTTTGTGATTCTGTGAACTTTTCTTCGTGGAGTCTGTGATGTAAGCACATGCATATAGCCAAAAATCGTTTGGAGTGAGAGCACAGGAGGAAAAGCAATGCTGATGAGATGAATACAGTGAATTGCTGATGCAGGAGATGTTAGTATTACAGGCTCTGGCAGGTGCATTGTACTTTGCAAGCTGGGATGTGCTGACCTAAGGGTCGTGTGGACCAAAAGCTAAACTACTCATTTCAGTCACAGTGATGGGAACAGGCATGTTAGAAAAAAACTCAAGGCATAAAGCTGCCTTTCTAGTGCAACCTGCATACCAATAGAATGGGTTTGCCTACTACAGAGTAGGAGTGCAACCTTCAGAATATTATTGCTTTTTTTTAAATCATAAAATCATACATTCATAAAATGGTTTGGGTTGGAAGGAACATTAAAAATCATCTAGTTCCAACTGTCCTGCCTTGGGCAGGGACACCTTCCACTAGACCACATTGATCAAGGACTCATCCAACCTGGCCCTCTAGGGAGAGGGTATCCACAACTCTTCTGGGCAATTTGTTCCTGTGCCTCCCCACCCTCAATGAAAGAATTTATTTTTAATATCCAGTGTAAATCTATCCTCATAGATTATATGAATAGCTCATCACAGTATTAGGAGTTTCTCAGACCAGTCAGATGAGAATTACTTTTATACCTGGTGAGATCTCATTACTTTGCTACCCTTTGTAATGGAATAGAGCAATCAGAATCACAGAATTGTTTTGGTTGAAAAAGACCTCTAAGATCATCAAGTCCAACTATTGGCCTAACAATGCATCCCAAAGTGCCATACACACACATTTCTTGAACATCTCCAGGGTGCTGAGTTAGCTCTTGATGTTTTATTTCCTTCAAGAAAGTGTATAGCATAGCCTAGAATAAGGAACTACTTCATAGTTAGAACTCTCTCTACAGATGTATGAGATAAAGATTCATGCTACTGAATTATTCAACTATCTGGAGATGGAAAATCTGTTTGTACCATTGACTGTTCATCTGAGCCACTCTCCTCATCCTTTCACAGATTTACAGGTTCCTAAGGTCGTTTGGATTGGAAGGGACTTCAAAGGCCACCCAGTTCCAAACCTCCTGCTTACACTCAACCGGATTGCTGATGACCTCATCCAGCCTGGCCTTGAACATCTTCAGGGATGTGAGTTTACCTGTAGATTCTGAAACCACGATCACAGTTTTACTCTCACTGATAGGTCACCAGCTAGCCTTTGTGAGAAGTTTCTTTTCTCTTTCTTTGAAAAAAAAATCCTGGCCAAGTTTAATAGTTCTATGTGTAACCTGATTGTTATGCAGTGAAGTGCTTGTACTGAGCTTGTGCTCATTTATATCACTAAAAGAGACAGAACAGCTTAAAAATAGAATAAAATATATTAAATCAACCACTGTGTAAATCTGTGGCCATCACATGAAATTATGACAGGCTGATATGCCTTGTTTTGTATAGTGTCTTTTAGTACAGGTGGAAGATGTTAGAAAGTAAAGCTGCAAAAATTTCAATTCATTGGCCACATGTTGATTTAGAAGTATCTGTAAGTATAGAGGGTAGGTTTAGACTAGATATTAGAAAGATATTTTTTGCACTGATGCTGAATTTTGTAAGATGCTGAATCAAGTTGCCCAGGAAGATTGTGGATGCTCCCCCAGCAGGTGTTCAAGGCCAAGCTGGATGAGACTTTGAACAACTTGATCCAGTGGAAAGTGTCCCTGCCCATGACAGAGGGGCTGGAATTAGTTGATCTTTAAGGTACCCTCTAATTCTAGCCATTCCATGATTCTATGAATGTTGGAGGTCATTTCCATCCTAAATGATGTCCTTTTGCTTAAGGATGTCTCTTTTTTCCTTATTATAACCCAATGTAAATTGAAAATAATTACAAATTTGTGAAAACAGTATCATAAAGCAGTATCTAATGACTGATGTCAACTTTTGATCCTCTTCAATGTTTATTCTCATCTCCCTGCATGCTCCAGCTGGTATTCTAGTTTGGAAACCACAGATATTTGCTGTTATTCCTGCTAAATTGTCTGAGATATTTCTGTGCATAAAGACTTTCGGGGTCAAGACTTTCTTAAATGTGTCTGACTGGGCTGAATCTGTGTTACTTCTGAGTGGCACAAAACACTTCCAACATATATTAATTCAAACTCAGCAGGCTTCAGGATCAGGCACAGTGCTTAATGTATGTTTTACAGCAGTGCTTGTGTAAAGCTATTAATTGAAACTATTTGTAGGACTTGTGCAGAGAAAGGTTTGGAACTGATGATGAATGGCTCCATTGTACGAGGTCATTATGGTCCTAAGTAATTTTGTTGGTTGGTACTTTTCATTTTACACCTGAAATCAAATAAAAATGATGAATTGCAGGGAAATGAAAAAAGTATAATTGGCACAATAGGTTATTACACCCTGTGATTGGAGGTAATGAATTGCAGCAGGAATTAAAGACAAAGATATACCAGTTAAACTGAATTGGATCTGCCTGAGGAGTGAAACAGATATTTCTGTCAGATCATAATCTTCACAGGTACCAAAGATGGTACAGAATCCATAGACCATGAATCTTTAAACTGATAGTGTTCAAGTGGTTTGGTTGATGACAAGCGTTAGGTCGTGATCTGTGTGGGCAAGTGCAAAATCAAATCAGAGCCAAAACCAGCCCTGCCCAAACCTGATCAAGAGCCTCATAAAATCTGTGCTTATCTACAGCCTACCTTGGAAGACTCATCAGACCAAGTCAGTCCTATTCAGGCTTAGGGATCAGACATAGACGTGTGCACAGAGAGTTGTGGTCAACAGCTGAATGTCCAAAGGGAGAACAGTAGCAAGTGCTGTCCCTCAGGGGTTAGTACTGGGACCAGTGCTGTGTAACATGGACAGTAGCATTGAGGCACCCTCAGCAAGTTTGTAGATGACACCGAGCTGTATAGAGTGGTTGACAAACTGGAGGGAAGGACAGGCTTGAAGTCCAACACAGCTAAGTGCAAGGTTCTACACCTGGGTCAGGGAAATCCCAAGCATACACATAGGCTGGGTGAGTAGTGACTTGAAAGCATCCTGGAAGAAAAGAACATGGGGCTGCCAGTTGATGAAAACCTCAGAATTAGCTGATAGTGGTCACTGACAGCTCATAAGGCCAACCACGTCCTAGGCTGCATCAAAAGGAGGGTGACCAGCAGGACAAGAGAGGTGATTTTGCCCCTCTGCTCTTGTGAGATCTCACCTGGTGCTCTCAACATAAGAGGAATTTGGAACTGCCAGAGTGGGTCCAAAGGAGACCATGAAGATGATCAGAGGGCTGGAGCACCTCCTCTGTGGTGACAGGCTGAAAGAGGTGGGGCTGTTCAGCCTGAAGAAGAGAAGATTTCGTGGAAATACAAGAGCACCGTTTCAGTATCTGAAAGGGGCCTACAGGAGAAATGGGAAGAGAGTTTTTACAAGGGCTTGTAGTGATAGGACAAGAGGGGAATGGATTAAAGCTGGAAGAGGAGAGATTTAGATTGGATATTAGGAAGAAAGTTTTGACAGTAAGGATGCTGAGGCACTGGAATAGGTTGCCCAGGGAGGTTGTGGATGTTCCCTGTACAAGGCCAGGATGGATGAAGCCTTGAACAACCTGGTCTAGTGGAAAGTGTCCTTGCACATGGCAGGGATGTTGGAACCAAATTATCTTTAAGGTTCATTCCAACACAAACCAATCTATGATTCTGTTTCCCAAGGTTTGAGGCTCAACATCTCTTCATAGGCTCAGAATATTGAAAACAGGAATTAGCAAAGTGGCTAGTGATTTGGTCATTATTCAGAGTGAACTGCACATTTCAGTAAAAGGAATAAGCATCCTCTTCCTACCCCCTTACCCCTCTCTTTTGCAGTGAAGGTTGAAGCCCGCATTCCATAAATCCCTGGTACTTGCAGCTGAAGCAGCAGTAGGACCCATCTGACATTTCATCACTTGTGAATGATTGTACCATTCAGAGATACAGCAGGATCTGAAATGACTGGCTTGCATCTTTTCAGTGTTTTGTCGCATTCTTGTCTGCATGTGTTTTGTAAGGGAAAGACCAAAAGCGTTCTTGAAGCAGATTGCCTTCTTCGGAAGGCAATCCAATGCTTTGATAAGTTAGTGACAAAAAGAATGGATTTTTATTTCATTTCAAAGGAGGCAAATTGTTCTTCCTATATTAACAGTTAGTATCTGCTACGTAAGAGATTTCCTTTCTTAGATATCAGGAATGATTTATTCAAACAAGTACACTCTCCCCTAGCAAATATATTCCTTTGCAACCTGGCAGAGATGTAAGAATCATCTTTTTATTTGATTTTTTTTTCCTTCTAACTTTCTAAATAGGCTTTAGAAATAAGGCCCACGCCACTATTACCAAGGAGCCTATTAGCTACCTTTTCTTTAGACTGGGAGTTACTTAATTTTCTTTCTTTTCTTTCTTTTTTTCTTTTTTTTTTTTTTTTTTTTTTTTCATTGAAAGCAATAGTAAAACAAAAAAACAAACCAAAACCCCCCAGAAAACCCCAGCAAGCCAGCCCTCTGAATAAAATCACTCTAGGAGCTATAAAAGTTTGAATTCACAGAACAAAAGAGAATGTTGCTCTTGGAGGGGTTGTGGAATGCTAATAAGCCTGGCACATCGACTTGCTGCAGCTCCTTGAAAGTCCTGTAATTCAAAAAAATCACCTTGAAGTTTGCATATAATTTGGCCATGTAACTTACTGCTAGTTCCGGCATTCCTTCACAGACCAAGAAAGAGACTATTTCATTTGAGCAGCAGCCTTGGCAACACATTCATTTCTGATGGTAATTGGTTTTGTCCCTAGGTCACTTTTTTCCCCTCCTGATTTGTTGCCATGATATAATCTCAGTCTCTTCCTTCTGTATCTCTCTCTATCTTGAACAGGTGTTGGGTTTTTTTTTGGTTTTTTTTTTTCCCCAGTTAAACATACACTTACTGTGTACTTACTTACTGTGTTTTTTGTATTTCAGCCTTTTGTATTTCAGTTTTCAGCTAATCTTCTTTCATGTCTCTTAAAATGCTACAGATTTATTGTGGGGATTTTTTTTTGTGAGTGTTTTTTTTCATCTATTTTACCATTCAGGCTGTATTTCTACTCCTTCTTTTTCTTTTTCACTACAGCTTCTCTCACCTTGATTTCTTTTTAAAAGCTTTCTTGTCCTAACCTTGCCTCACAACTTCCACCTACATGCTGTCTTTTGTCTAGAATCTTGAGTGTCTCAAATCAATTAAACTAGAGAAGGGTAGATCACAAAATCACAAGATCATAGAACATTAGAGTTTGAAAGGGATCTCCAGAGATCATTGAGTCCAACCCCCATGACAGGGCAGGATCTCCTAGGGTAGATCACATAGGAATGCATCCAGGCAGGTTTTTAATGTCTCCAGAGAAGGAGACTCCACAACCTCTCTGGGCAGCCTGTTCCAGTGCTCCATCACCTTCACTGTAAAGAACTTTCTCCTCATGTTGAGGTGAAACCTTCTATGTTCCAGTTTGTATCCGTTGCTCTTTGTCTTATTGCTGCTGACCACCAAATAGAGATTGGCCTCATTTGCTTGACATTTACCCCTCAGATATTTATAGACAATGACCAGATCCCCTCTCAGTCTTCTCCTCTCCAGAGTAAACAGCCCCAAGGCTCTCAGTCTCTCTCACAGCAGAGGTGCTCAAGTGCCCCAGTCATCCTCATAGCTCTCTGCTGGACTATCTCCAGCAGGTGCAGATTTGGGTTGGACATTTAAAGGTGGGTTTTTTTCTATGACAGTGATGCAATGCTGGAACAAGTTGCCCAGGAAGACATTCTAGGTCACATTGATGGGACTCTGAGCAACCTGATCTAGTTGGAGACGCACCTGCTGACTGCTGGGGGGTTGGACAAGATGACCTTTGAGGATCTCTTCCAACCCAGTGCATTCTATGAATCTGTGAATTACCACAAAGTTTAAGGTTTGCACAATCTTTAGGGTTTTCTCTTTAGTCACTTGCCAATAACAAAACCAGAAGATGCATCAATTAATTAAACTTCAGCAGTAACACGTTTTTATACCTCTTTGGTTATGTTTTTTCTACTGAGTGAGGAATACATCTATTATTTGGGAAAATAAACCAAGAAATTTGGAAAAATATTTTCTTATGAATTTAAATGGAACTATTGTGATTATTATTTCTAGGGACCCCGAACAAATAACCTTTGCTTTTCTTTCATCCTTTCTCATGAATTTTAATAGTGTGTGTGTGAAGGGCCCTATAGTACAAAATGCTGAGCAAACAAATAAATCAACTGCTTAGACAAGGAAATATTAATTTAATAGGCATTTAAAAGCACCTTGCACAACTAAGATGTGTATACCATAGCCTCAGACTAGGAAATGAGTGTGCATCCAAGCGAGGTGTAATGTCATGCACAAAATAGTGTTTCAGAAGCGCTATAAGACTGGAATGACAAAACCTGGGGTTTAGCCTATGTGGAAAGGTAAATGAGAAGTTCTGCAATTTAATTTTGTGCTGAAATACTAAACCCTTCCCTCCTCTCTTTGCTTGCCCCTGTCTGATAGGCTGTCTTGCATGCCAGTCATTATGTTTTCACATGGCACCTTCGACGGCCTGAAATTCTGAAAAATATGTTCTATCTCTGCAAACATAAGCAGACATAAGCACATCAAAAGAACCTGAAGCAAAATAAGTTCACCTGCCCAATTTCTGTTGGGAAAGCATTTCATCTTTATTTGCTCCTCTCCAGCAGACACCTCGGCACAGGGAGGGAAGATAAACACTCGTGTCTTTATGTCTTAGCAGAACATCTCAACCATGACCAAGAGGGATTGCCTATAGGCATGAAAAATGTGGAACAAATCATCTCTTCAATCTTTGTCTCTTCTACAATCACCACTTTGGGCAAATTTCTAGCATGAAGCTTTTCATGAAGTTGACTTTTCAACTGAGGACTGGACTGAGACCAATTTGCCTTGCTCAGACGGTCAGGAGGCAACAACATTTGATAACTATATGGAACTTCTCTGGTGTTTTTTATCTCCACATCCACTGTCCTGAAATTGCAGAAAGTTAAGATGAAAAAGGCATGTTATGCCACAAATTGCTGTCCTACTACATCAATGCATTTCTCTCAGCTAACATCAATCTAGTTGCTAACAATCTCCTCAGTCCCTATTACCTGCAGTGGGTCTTGGACATCAGAAACTTCCAAGCATAGGCTTCCACCTCTCACCAGAAATGGGTTTCAAGGTCTGACTGCAGCTATAGCAAAACCAGAAAAGCATGGCCATGGAAAAGCAGCATGCATCAGGCAGAATACTTCCAAAAAATTAAGCTAGACACCTTCCTGCTTGGCTAAGGAGAAGGCTGCAGGTGGGAGGCAGCACAGAGTCCTGGTCTTTGGCAATCATGAAAGGTAAACTGTTACACAGAAGAGATAGACAGATGATCTGGGAGGAGTTTCTCATTGAAAAGAGATGGAAAGACAATTTGAAATGAGTCTCTCACTGAAAAGAGGCTGAAATTCCTCTATTTATATCACTTGATGTAGGAGGAAAGAAAAAGAAAGGAGTGAGAAGAATAACACCAGAGAGCTATGTACAAGAAACACATTTTTCAACGCCTCTGAGTACATTTGGGCTGGAAGCAGAAAGTGCTGTAAGTTCCAGGTATGCCTTTCAGTGATAATAGGGGAATTTAAACAAAACAAAACAAAACAAAAATCTATTTCTGAGATAGCACTTATGACAGCCTTGTTTACAATAGATCATATTAATTAAACTGGAAGTCTACATTTTAAGATATGCAACATTAATATAATAATAAAAAATATGGGGTATGTTTGTGCAGAGACTTAGAGGTACATTTAATTGCTTCTGTCAGAATTGCTGGGTAAAGTTAAAGAACTATTTTTTTAAAGTCTGTCCAGAAATTAATAAAGTAGAAAAGTGTGTTTGGGCATAAGGAGACAGTTCTTGGACATAATGGGGAACTTCTTCTCAATGAGAGTGGTGAAATACTTGGAAAAAGTTTTTCACACACAGCTCACTCAGAGATGTCATTGAGGCCCTGGTCCTGGAGACTTGATGTAGTCATGGGCAGCCTGGTCAGGTTGGAAGTGCCCCTGCTGACTACAAGAGGGTTGGACAAGACAACCTTTGAGGGTCCCTCCCAACCCAATTGTGATGGTTTGGGAGTTAGCCGCCCCACACACAAAATGAACTAACTCAGACTAGTCTCAGCCAGCTGGAAGTAAAGGAATGAAGCTTTATATTCACAGCTTAGCACAATTTACAAGCAGATATTTACAATATACTATATACAAGTTAAAAGTAACACAGAAATACAATGCCCTTCCCAGAAGTCAGAGTCCCCAAGAGGGGCTCCCAACCACCTTTCCACCTTCTTTCCATGCCCCTTTCTTATCCCAGAATCTGCCTTGCATTCAAGGTGAGTTGGAAGGATTGGCCAGGGATGTTAGAAGCAGAATTGGTCAGTTGGGTAACACAGATCCATCTAGAAGCCAGTGAGAGAGATAGGCACCAACAGACTCCACAGACAGACCGTCTTATTTATGTCCATGTCCTTGTTTCTATACATCTCAGCAAACCTATGAATGAAGTAGACATCACCATTGTTTTATTTTCACAGCCTATAATCTAATTTTTCTCATGAAATTATTCCAATTAGCCTCAAACCAGCACACCAGTGTAATCTGTGACTGTGATTCTGGAGCATTGTGCTACTGTAGAGGAGCAGCACTGAGTAGCCAAGAGAGCAGTATATCTCATGTGTGTTTCTCATTTCATGAGCTTCTTGATTGTTACTGGAAGGAAAGCTTGAAGGAATGAGGATGTGCACTCTTGTCTGCAGAAGACAGAGAAGAATAATGTACAGGTATCTGATGGAATGGGAACAGTAAACCTGTCTGAAACATTCTCAACCAGGCAGCACTCCAGGAGCTTATTAAAAAGCAGGTAAAGCTACCAAATGTATTTTAAAAATAGCTACAAATCACTAGAACTGAAGCTGTTGAAAAGAAGCAAGCAGAGGAGGGCATGGTGCTGTGCATGTGTCAGACAGGAGAGCCGGATCCTGGAAGAAAGAGCAAAGCTACTTAGCTCAGCCTGTCTGCCCTATGCTTGGAGCTCATGAAGTCCAATTCCTAGGCTAATCCTTATTTTTGAAGAGCTGCTTGCAGTAGCTTTGTGGGATGGACAGTGGAGTTTTTTGATCTGACCTCCACTTCGATGTTCTGCTGCTAAACTCTGTTGGACCTTTCTGCTGACAACAGATGTTGAATGATCCTCCTGGAGAGAAGGTCACATAAAAAGAAATCAATATTCACATTGCAGTAGCAGCACTGGTGTGTTTTGCCAGCCCCTTTCACACTCCATAAACATAACAAAAGTGAGGTGATTATTGTGCCAATAGCATGGTTGTGTTAAGGGAGTGGTAGATGATAACCATCTATTGGAAGGGTGACCTGGTGAAGGATAGCAGTATGAAAATTAAGAAAGGGAGAAAAGAACTTGTGCTTTAACTGATGAAAATCACAAACTCTGATTTGTTCTTCAGCTAAATATATATCATCTTCTCATTTATTCTTTTTCAACAGGAAGAAGCAGCTCAGTTGTCACATCAGATGATGAAATTAAGTTTTTCTTTTTTTTCTTCCCTGCCTAAATCTTCCATCTGGTAGCAATGTCAGTGCATTGTGATAATAAATACATTCCTGCTAAAAGGTCCCTGACATCTCTCTGCAGGAACTCTCTGTCAGATAAAGTTCAAATTTTGATAATTTAGCTAAGCAGGATAAAAGAGCATTAATTGTCATTCTTTCTTCCATCAATGTTACTTCTTAACAATTTCTACATAACGATTTCTAGTTATTTCAAGGCCTAGAACACTTCAAAATATGCCTTGTCTTGGCTAGCCCTTAGTCTCTGTAATTGACGGGCGTGTTACCTGAATGTCAGCCCATAATCACTTCTCTGAGCCTTGAAGCTTTTGCTTTACTCCACGGATAATGCAGCAGTGGTAGATGCTTATACATATTATTCAAATAACAAAATGAAGGTGCAGCAGCCTATTTGCAAGACCTCCAGCCCCTGAAGTCTGTTCAACTCAGGGCAAAGGGCTCTTCATGCAAAGTCAGCCAGTGTCTGTCTCCCTCCAGTTCTATTTTTAATTGAGAGATAATGACTCAAAGCAAAGATTCAAATTGCAGTCCATTTGACTGGAAAGCAGCTCCTACTCTTTATGACGTCTAATTTTTCCTTTAAGATACAAGAAAAGGCCTCTGCTAAGTGTTTCTACATAGCACAGCTGTAAATCCTTGTTTATCTGCTGTGCTGCAGTTTGTGTGTCTGCCTTTCTTGTCGTGTTGTGATTACTGAGGAATGGGTTTTCTCTTTATTTTCAAGAGCTCTACAGTGCTGGCATTTATCAAGAGAAGACACACAGCTCAGCCTGGCATAAATAATGGCAGTGTGCCAAGTTCAGCTGAGGTGGTTGCCAGCACAACGCCATTGAAGTCAGAGGAATTACAGCAGGATTGAATTTGGCCCTTGGCTTGGGTTATGGAGGATTCTAACATGACAGTTTTCAGTAATACATCAGCTGTCTGAAGGGGTCAGGGCTGGGTTTCCCTTTTGGTTGAACACTGTATTTGAGTTATTTCAGATAAAGAAGCATGGATCACTTCATCTTTTGGCTTGTAGTGACTGGACAAGGAGGGGATGGATTGAAGCCAGAAGAGAGCAGATTTAGACTGGATATGATAGGAAGAAATTCTTGACAGTGAGAGTGGTGAGACACTGGAATAGGTTACCCTGGGAGGTTGTGGATGCACCCTTTCTGGAAGCGTTCAAGTGCAGTTTGGATGAGGCCTTGAGCAACATGGGCAGGTGTCCCTGCCTGTGGTAGAGGGCTTGGAATTAGATGATTTTAAGGTCTCTTTTAACTCATATATTCTATGAATATATGAAACTTCTGCTCAATGGAGTGAATGGAGATTTTGTTAGTGGGCTGCTTCTGCATTTTGTGTTCTCTCTCATCAGATGTGAGTCCTAAATAACTCAGTTTCCTGAAATGGTGTGACAATAACACTGTGATCCAGTGAATTCCTGGGAAGAGGCACTGCGCTGAACATTTTGTGAGCTTTTTGTTCTGGTCTCGTGCATAATATATTGTGTGTTAAGTGATAAGATGGTGCCTGTTTCCTGAATGCAAGCACTTTTTTTGTACTGTCATCAGAGATCTGCAAACAGCACTGACTTAATGGTGCCTATTCATTTTTGGTTTTTTTTTACTGCTGGTTGTGGCATGGATCCGTGTGTTGTAATCTGTCTCCTGGATAAAGAATAAATGAGTAAGTAGCTTGTGTCGAGCAAGGGCTTGTATCTGGCTAAGTGTTTAGTTGTGGGGCAGATCAGTAAGTTTATAACGGACTTAATTTGCAAACTGAAAAGCCCAAGTTTTATGAGAAGAAGCCAAAAGAAATTTGGAGGCTGAATTTGAGGAGTATGAAACAATAATGAGCTGATGCAGACCTCAGATTCGCAATGCCGAGCAATGCAGAGTAAGAGTTTCAGCATTAAATGCAGGTGTCTGTGACTTGAAATTTGCTAAAAGTCTGGCTTGTGTTTAATCAAACTTTGCTAGCCCATGACTGCATCATGTATTTTTGTTAAAGTCAGATGTCAGGTCACATAGTGAAGTAAGAAATTGTAGCATGTTTTTATAGCAAGTGGCCACATGGATTTGTCTCAGGACTAGAAGAAGTGCACATGCAAAAAAAAACCCCAAACCCCAACAAAACAAAAACTCATGAAATGGGAAAGATCCCAACAGTATTTTGTTGGTGGTGGTTTATTTCTTAAAATATCAGACTTTATGCCAATATTTACGAGTTTCATTGCAGAAGTGAAGAAGACTGCTGTGAGGGTGCTGGAGTGGTGGAGCAGCCTACCCAGAGAAGTTGCACACTCACTTTCTCTGAAGACATTCAAGACCCACCTGGACATGTTACTGTATGACCTGCCCTGGGTCACCCTGTTTTGGCAGAGGGGGTTTGACTAGATGATCTCCAGATGTTCCTTCCAACCCCTACCATTCTATGATTCTACATTTTGCAGTGACAAGTTTTAATGAGGTTTAACAAGTTAATTAATTTCTGAGCAGTATAAACGTTTTGCTGAGATATCAACCCTGACTTTATTAATGGTCAAATTACAGAAGAATGAACTAGATGAACTGTATATAAACTGGCTGTGCCAAACTGGAGTGGGTAAAATCTCTGTGGAGGAGCAACACCCCGGAGAAAGTATGTGGTCCTCTCTTTCACTGCAGCCATTCTTGCCAGCCTCCTATGCTAAAAACACATTTCACAGCTTGTTGCTTCTTCAATACATTCAGCTGTGTTCCTCTGGTGTGCCAAGTACTTGTTCAGAATACACTGAACATCACATCTCCTTTTGCTGCCAAAATAGCCTCTGTCTAGCCTCCCTCCTGCATTTAGCCAGCTCCAAAAGCCATTCCTTGCTACTGAACTCCAGTGCCATCAATGCTTTCCCTGAATTATGACAAGAGTGCCTCTTTCATTTCTTTGTGATGTGAATGCTCAGTCCTCTGGTTTTCCAGAGGGGCCAGCAAAGCAATTGCTGCCTTTGCAAGCAGAAGAGTTGGAGAAGATGCACAGGCTAATAATTTGCTTGGCTTCTGTTGCCTCTCTTCTTAAATATACTCAGGTTTGTGTCAGACAATTCATTAAAGCATGTCCTTAAATTCTTTCCGGGGAAGAGAGGAGATTCATTGTGCTCATGTTACATGTGCTGCATCACAGCAGCTTCCCTCTCAGGCTAGCCTCTGCCTGCCCACCTGTCATCTCCCGGGACGGTCGGGAATTATACTTGCAAATAGAATTGTCAACTTTTGTAGGGCTTTGAGCACAGTGACATGCATGCTAATTCTCTTGTTGCTTCTCAGCCTCAGGCTAAATAACATTAATTTTCCTGGAACAATTTCAGAGGAACGTTCTGTACAGGGCATAAAATTGGATGTGGTCACTCAGGTTTAAAGTACTGAGCACTTTCACACTTTTCAGAGGAAGGATATGGTGTGCCAGAGGAGACACTTTTGGGGTGTTCTGGTGTAAATGAGATGATGAGAATGGGGTGCCATCCAGGGGGAGCTGTACAGGCTGGAGAGGTAGGCTGAGGAGAATTTCATGATGTGTGAGAGGGCCAAGTGCAAGGTCCTGCACCTAGGTCAGGGCAATCCTCAATAGCAATCCAGACTGGGGCATGATGTGATTGAGAGCAGCCCTGAAGAAAAGCACTTGGGAGTGCTGGTGAGTGAAAAGTTGTATGTGAGCCATCAACCGCACTTGCAGAGCAGAAGGCCAATGGCTTCCTGGGGTAGATCTAAAGAAGCAAGGTCAGCAGGTCAGGAGAGGTGGTTCTGCCACTCTGCTCTGCTGAGACATCCCTTAGAGTGCTGGACCCACATCACAAGAGGAACATGGACCTTTGAGAGCAGGTCTAGAGAACAGACATGAAGATTATCACAGGGCTGGAAAACATCTAGGACAAACTGAGAGAATTAGGTCTCTTCAGCCTGCAGGAAGCTCCAGGGAAGCCTTATAGCTGCATTTCAGTATCTGAAGAGGACCTACAGGAAGGCTGGGGAGGAACTGTTTAGAAGGGTTTGTGGTGATAGGACAAGAGAGAATGATTTGGAACTGGATCAGGGTAAATTTAGGTTGGACATTAAGATGAAGCTCTTCACAATGAGGGTGGTGAAATACAGGAATATGTTATACAGGGATATGGTTGAGGCCTCATCCCTGTAGACATTCAAGTTCAGATTCGATGCATATCTGAGCAGTCTGATCTAGTTAGAGGTGTCCCTGCTGACTGCAGGGGGTTTGGATGAGATGATCTTTGAGGGTCCCTTCCAACCTGATGCAATATGTGAATCTGTAGTTGCTACCAGCTTTTCCAATGCAACATTATTTGACAACAGGTATTCATGTGTTCATCAGAGTGAATATGATGTCAGCTATGTCAACTCTGTCTTTGGGTCTCACAGATTAGTACTACCTGATTAAAATGTCTGTACAGAGACATGTTCATGTTACCATATCTTGTCTCTTTTATCTCTTTGTTTCTTCAAGTGTTTCCTTCTGCCTCATGTTGCCCTTGCCCTTCAAAAGTACAAAGGGAGGTGTGTGTCAAAGAAGAAGAAACATCTAATAAGTCATGCTCCATCAAAGAGAGGTAAAGAAGGCCAATGTGCTTGCATATCTTGTATGCTTTTCCTTTGACAAGTTATCAGATTTTCTTGATGCCAGTGTGTGTTTCTTGCTACAGAAATGTCTACTGGCGGCCTAATGAAGTTTTGAATGACAGTCAGCCTCTCTGCTTGCAAAAGGAATGGATGTATTTACAGTATTTGAATCAATAGTAAGTAGATCAAGAAGTAACTTGGGGTGGGGGAAGGTTTTCTCTCTCTCTTTCTCCATACATGGTTAATCTAATTTTATCTGAGGACCCGGGAGTTATATTTATGCTTAGATCTTAATCGTCTTCTCTGTAAAGCTCTTATTTCACCACTCTGAAGAACAGGTAACAGAGGCTGGCTTGTTTGTGAGTCAGCCGGTGGTGACCTTTGAGCACGGGAAATGTCATGGTGGATTCTGCTCTGAAAGCTAGCCACAGATCATGGCAACAATTGGAGACTTTGCTGTTCACTAGAGCAAGAGTGACTTTGTCACAAAATCAAGTGTTTTATTTCTTTCTCTTCTTTTGGTACAAGCCTCTTTACCAAAATGAAATGCCACAGTCAGCACCATTGTGAAAAACCACCCCCTCCGTGATGACCCTTTCCCAAAATGTGTGGCTATTGTCACAGAATCATAGAATTAACCAGGTTGAAAAAGACCTCTAAGATCATCGAGTCCAATCTGTCACCTAACCCTTCTAATTAACTAAGTGCCTCACCCAGCCTCTTCTTAAACATCTCCAGGAATGGTGACTCCACCACCTTCCCAAGCAGCCCAATTGGATGATAGATTCCATGCAGCAAGGGACTGTTGCATGATGTATTCCAGAAGTTGGTCCAATCTGTTGATAGAGGGTTGGGGTGTTGATTGCTTTCTGCAAGATGCTTTCTGCAGCCACTTAATACTGGTGAGATGAGTTGAGATGAGATGCTTAAAAATGCATCTTAGCAGATGGCTCACAGTGATGGTGCAAAAGGTAGAAGAGGAAGGGGACTACAAGAAAGCCAAGAACTCGTAGTGATAGGGTGAGAGACAATGGCTTTGAGCTGGAAGAGGGGAGAATTAGGCTGGAAGAAATTCTTGACAGTGAGGGTGGTGAGACTCTGGAACAGGTTGCCCAGGGGAGTGTTCAAGGCCACATTAGACAGGACCTTGAGGAACCTGGCCTGGTGGGCAATGTCCCTGCCCTTGGCAGGGGGCTTGGAACTAAATAATCTTTAATGTTCCTTCTGACCCAAACTACACCATGAATCTGACTTCTCCAACAAGAGGCAACATTTGATTTCTGTTATTTTGCTGGTTCCTTTTGTCATATTGAGCAAGACAGCAAAAGCTAGGGCAGAATGAAATATGGTGAAGCCTTCCCCATCAACATTTCAAAACACACTTGAAAGATCTACCACTTAGAAAATTATTTATTCAGTTTTGGAGTACAAAATGGAAGCTTTTTATTCATTTGGCTTGGAAAGGCGAAGCATTTGTTCTGTGTTTTTTAGTTTTCAGTGGTGATTTTTTTTAGTTGTTTGAAAAAAAAACCAAACCCTGGAAAGTAGTGGTGGTCTTCCTAGAAACTACCAAATTAAAATCTGCAAATATATATTTGTGTGTAGATATAATGTGCACATTTATATTAGTGTGTAGGCTTGTAAGGGTGTTGGATCTAGCTACATGTTCACGAAACATGGGCGTGGCACTTTGAGATGCGGTTTAATGACCATGACGGTGTTAGATTGATGGTTGGACCTGCTGATCTTGGAGGTCTTTTTTCAACCAAAACAATTCTATAACAAGAATTTGTTTGAAAACAACCGAGGGTGTCCCCAAAAGACAGTAACTATAAAAGCAGGCCTGTGTAGGCATTCCTTTTTTATGATATGATTCCAGTTCAGCTTAAATTTTCAGCAGAGAGTAATAGTTGGTTTTTTTTTCCTTCTGAGCTTTCTGGAGACAGAGAACAATTGCCCTGTGTGGAGGATGAACTTTCCACCTCACCTTAGAAGCTGTCAGTGCTTTATTAGATCATGTCCAAAAGTTCTGTGTTTCTGACAGACCTAGTGTAGAATTAAGTGCAAATAAATTCTTTGCTCTTTGCACTGGTTTCTTGTATGTTTTGAAGAGTAAGAGAATGTTTTGGTGCTCTGTGCAGGATGGCTTTCCTTGAAATGCCCAAGTGGCCCTGTCACTCTTTCTCTTGAGACAGCAGCTCCCACCATGGGTGCAGCCATTCCTCTTTCACAGATGTGTGTGTGGAGTCACCTGTTTCCACTTATTTCAAATATGAGACATTTAGAAGATGAGTTCTCAGAGCATTTTGCCATTGCATGTATTGTGTTTGTACAGCATACATTCATCTTTAATATCAGCAGGACATTGAGGTGCTCACTGATTTTAAATATACTGATATAATAAACTGAGAAACCTGAAGAATGGATTAACCCAGATCAAATGTGCTGGTGAAAGGTGTTCTGTAGGTAACTCATCTACCATCATGGAGATTCTCAACAGAGATGTGGTATTGCCATGTAACAGGTAAACCATGACAATGATCTTTCTCTTGTCTTGAAGTCCACGCAAGTCAAACATAATCTTTTGAATCCTAAGCATCCAAAGGAAGTTGAAGTATTTGTAGATTCCTAATTTGGGGAAACTGGGAAAAGAGGGAAAGGGTCAGTAGTTTTTTTATACATAGTGACAACATGTAGAGCTTAATAACGCTCAGGGTCCCAGCAAATGTTTCATCATCTCAAGATAAATTAATTTAATTAGGTCTCTTTTTAATTTATTTTCAATTTATTTTGGACTTCCATTTCACTACCTCCACCTATCCTAGTAAGGACAGCTGCAAAGTTCTCCTTGGTGTGCTAGTTTGAACCAATTGGAGGATTTAAATAAGGAATTAGACTGTAGGCTAAGAAAGGAAAACAAAGTTTGATTCTACTTCACTCATAGGTTAATGAAAAATTTATAAAAGTTAGAACCAAACAAAGATAAGAGAGACTGCTCTGCACCATGGCTGATGCTGCATCTCTCTCCCTGCCTTCTTTACTGAATAACTTCACTAAGTACTTTCCTGCTACTAATCCCCCTGGCCCATCTACTTTCTATTACCTGATGTGTAAGACAGATATTGAGATAAGATTGGGAATGGGGGAAGGTGGTAGGGTGGTTGGAAAACCCCTCTTAGGGACCCTGATCTCTGAGAGTGGTGTGGTGTTTCTGTATTACCTTTTTAGTGTATATATTTGTTATATATATTATATCTGCTTCTACATTATGCAAAGCTATAAATATAAAACTTCATCTCCTTAACTTCCAGCCCTCTGAATTCTAGCCTGGGTTATATCAAATCGGGGGGGGTGGGGAACTGCCGAACCACCACACTTGGCAGACTTGGAACTGCTCTGGGACATCTGAAGCACCACTCTCTGGTTTTTGTCAGGCAAGTCTTTGTCTTCCCTTCACTGGTGTGTTTCCCTGGGATACCAGCCTAGTGTAAGGTTTTTCAGGATGTGAAGCAATTAAGGAACTTTATTATAAAGAGGAAGAAAAAGGCAAAAACCCCCAAACTGCCTTTTAACACGATGCCCCATTAAACTTCTGTGAATAACATGTTCATGGCCATTGTCCCCTTGTTCCTATTTTCCTTCCCATGCATAGTGGTGTGTGGCTGGAGGCTGAGAAGTGCCTCGTCATCTTCACCCGGTGTCACTGTCTGTGGCTCTTCTGATTGATCACAGAGCTTTTGAAAGTAAAAACTAGCCTGTTAGAATGTAAATTAATGATGTCCTGAGAAATAATTGACCTATCTAGAACTGCAATTAAATGGTAAGAAGCCCAAAATGATTAGGAAGAGGTTTAAAGATTAACTCATAAGTGGGTCCATGGTTCCATTAACCTCGCTGGAGCTGTGGCTCCAGACAGCATTGTTCCATTTTTGCCCAGCTCAAAAGTCATGTGAAATAGCTGATTTGAAAGTGATGCCCTTTGTAATTTGGAGACTGATACACTGGGGAGAGGGTACTCCAATAAGAGGAGAAGGTTTATTGGATATCTGAGTGAGAGGAAGAGAGATACTTTAAAGCAGACACTGATAGGCATTGGAACAGGGAGGTGGTGGATTTGTGTAGTGGGTTAGCAGTTACCTGCCCCCCCACCTTAATAAACCCCGGCTAAAACTCAGAAAACACTGGAAGTTAATAAATGAACCTTATATTTACAGCAATGCACAATATACAAGCAAATATTTACAGGATATTACAGATATTTACAGATATATACAGTGAAAAGGCAATACAGACACCACATCCCTCCCGAAGACCAAAATCCCCAAGAGAGGGTAACCAAACCCCACCCCCTACCACCTTTCCCCCCTTCCACAGCCTTATCTCACCACCTGTTGATGCTGCAGATAAACTGAAGATTGGTCAGAGATTAGTAATAGGAAGGAGTTAGTAGTTTTACTCTGAATTAGCTAAAAGACAGAGAAACAAAGAGGAACCATGCCAGAGAAGCAGCCGCTGCCAGACACAGACAGAAGCAAACTGCTAATCTGGTTGTTTTGAGAACAGTTCTTAAAACAACTTTTTTTTTTTTTTCTTCTCAGTAAAACTTGGTGAAGTGACACACTGTGTTTAACTCTCTTTCAGCCAATAGTCTAATTTCTCACTCAAATCCTCCAATTAGCTCAAACCAACACAATTTGTCTTCCCTGGAGGTATTTAAAAGATATGTAGGTGTGGTGCTGAGCATTAGTGGCTTAGCAGTAGCAGTGAGCAGTTGACTTGACGATCTCAAAAGTAATCTTCCAACCTCAACAGTTCAATGGTTCTATGACTTACCTTGCATATGGTTTTGTTAGTTTTCATAGATATTTCTGAAAACGAAAGGCCAGGAGGACAGAGTTGACAGCAATAGATAGGTAAACTGTTTAGCAGAGGCAGGAGGAGCATAGCCTCAAGGGCAGCCAGCAGCAAGGGGCAAGGTGTCAGTAAGAGGGCTAGAGAGCACCTGGGGCACCACTGCCAGGCAGGGGAGCATCACTGGAGCAGTCACTGGGAGAGAGGCAAGCAATTTCTTCCTGCCAGAACAAACCAAAAAAGGTCTTGCAATAACGCTGGAAATTAGGTACTGCAGCTTGATCACCTGAATTACTTGTATCTTTCTGTTTTCCTTAAAATCCTGGTTCTTAAGTATAAATTGATGTCTGCATGAGGAAAAAGCAAGCTGGTCAGCAGAGAGTTCAAAGTAATTTTCAAGTATTTCTGCGGGAGGCTGGGGCTAGTGTTTTACTCTCCACTCAGACCTTAATGCTACAGTTAATTCCTCACTGCCCAAAATAGTTGGCAAGTGTAAGTGCCTGCAGCAGGCTAAGGAGAGTGCCAGGCTCTGTGGCTCAGCACTCTTACTTGCACTACTTAGACATTTAACAGATTACAGCAGAAATATCACATTGAGCCTTCACCAAAAGCCTCTGTAGTCTTCCTGCAGTGACTTCTGCTGAGTGAGTTAAGGAACTGAGCTGGTGTCCTTTCTTAGTCTGAACTAGTATTTAGATTAATTCTGGCAATCATATTTGTCCCGCTGGGTAAACTGAGGCATACATCTGGGAAAACCTTTCACACAAGAGGTCATTTTCTCCCCGTTGGAAAAGATCAGTTGAGACTACATGTTCTCTCAGCAGGTACTGTCAAAGGACAATGTCTGCATCTTTTCAGGAGGCAAAAACCACACAGGTACCTGAGAGCCTGGGCTAAGGAAAGGGAAAATAATCATAAACCACGTTTTTAGATGTTGCATTGGCTTTTACTGGAAAGCAAAGAACAGTCCTGTCCTGCAGAGCTGACATTTGAGCAGAATGTTTTGTTCATTCGTTGGAGGCGGGTTTTATGGTAAGAAAATATTTTCCTCTACCCTGGAGGGGGGTTTTCTACCTACACAGCAACTGTCTGAACATCTGTATCCTGTCCTGCCTGCTTCTGCCCTCACATGCTCACAGCCCCAAGTTTTCAAAAACATTTGAGTATCCAGCTAAGAGTATCATTTAAAGTGCCCTACCAGTTAGGATGCTCTTGGAAAGGCAAGAATTTCTCCCCTGGGCTGCATTTGGGGTGCAATAATTTGGCTTAGGAGGGCTTTCTTATTTCTTTGCTGCCCAGAGCAAACTGGTGAAGCTGAACCACTGCAGTGTGAGTCATGCTTCACTGCAAAAGCAGGAGCATCTTGAGAGCAAAAACAACACTGAAAAGAAAGAAACAGGTAGGTAAGATACATAGCAAGCATGACTCCTGTCTGTTCCCTAACACCACCATGGCCATCAAACCCTGTCTCAAAGTTCCATGTTGGCACATTTCTTGAACACTTCTGGGGTAGTAACTAAACCACCACACTGGACAGCTAGGGACCTGGGCAGCACTCTTGCAGAAAAGAGATTTTGCCTAACATCCAAACTAAACCTCCCCTGCCACAGTTTCATGCCATTTCCTCTTGTTCCAGATTCAGGAAAACTCAGATTAGAAAATGTGGTGCATGGCTCATGGCTCTTAGTCCTTGCCCAAATATTAAGAGCTAGTAACTTATAGAGTCTGTAGATTCATAGAATGGTTTGGGTTGGAAGGGACCTTAAAGATCAGCTAGTTTCAACCCCCCTGACATGGGCAAGGACACCTTCCACTTGACCAGGTTGCTAAAGGCCTCATGCAGCCTGGCATTGAACAGGTCCAGGGAGGGGACATCCACAACCTCCCTGGACAACCTGTTCCAGTGTCTCGCGACCCTGACTGTAAAGCTGAAGATGTGGAAGGCAGTGTAAGTTGAAGAGGTGTGTGTGAAGGACCCTCTTGCAAGGTACTCTGCTGCTTGCTCCTGGTCTCAAAGCTCAATTACTGGATTTGGTTTAGGCCAGAATAAATGATTGTGCATGTTCAGATTAGTGTAGGCACTAATGTCAGCCTTTCTTGGTGCTTCAGCACAGAACACTCTGCTGATGGATATGGGAAAAGACACTTCAAGCTTTTTATGCATTCCAGTGGAGCACTTTATGCACTTATTTGCCTAAAAATGTTGGCTTTGCATCACAATTTGTAATTAAAGTCTCCAGTCTCCCATTAAAAGCTGGCAATGCAGAATCAGATAAATGATTAAGTTGTTCTATGTTTGCTGGTCTGGCATCCACAGAAATCTGCAATTTGAACAAAAATTTTGCCAAACAGAATATTCAGAGAGGCAAAACTCACAGTTCCTGACTGTGACAAAACATTCCTAGCACTGTGAGGTTTGTGTTTTTTTTTTTAACCTTCTGCTCAATTATTCATTTGGATATTTGTGCCTTTTAAAAAATTATTATTCATCTGTTTGCTATAAACTTTTCTCAAGAGCTTTATTTTCTGAACAAGCACTCTGTTAAATACTTCCTTGGCTTTGGTGAGATTTGCTTACCTTGTCAGCAGGTTTTCTGTCATCTCTGTAGTTCTAAACCACAGGTATTTTGGTATTCAAAGCAGAAATCATGACTGACTTGGTTCCAGTCACTATTTAATAGCAGACATTCTTTGTCCATGGATGAGGCAGGTGGGGAGCCCCCAGGTACAACACTGAAGATGGATTGTTCATAGATTTGTAGAATGGTTTGGCTTGGAATAGACCTTGAAGATCATCTAGTTTCAACCCCGCACCTGACATTATCTTCAGCCTCACAATGCTCTTCTTCAAAACAAAGACTAATCCACTTTAATAAAGATACACAGCTGCTTCTAGAGACTCTTAAAGTGAAGATTTGACTACTACTGAGGAAAAGAAATCTTAGACCTTTGTAATTATTCTTAGGCAGACTCTGTTTGTACATGTTTTGAAGGCAAAAAGGGATGCCTCTTGATCAATCAAAAGTTGTATTTCAATAATCTTTAAAATTTCCAGTCCAATTTTCACCACTTGCACATTCTTTTTTTTTTTTTTTTTTTTTTTTTTTCACTTTTGCATTGTCAATGTCTTAATCAGTTTTTACTTTAGGACTGGAAACTTTTGTATATGCAGGTATTGGAAATACAGCCCCTCTGCTAAAAAGGCTTTGCTTCAGTTGATTTATAACAACCGCCCCACTCCCTCATTTAAGCCAGTTTCAATGAGGCCTTGAGCAAGCTGGTCTAGTGGAAGGTGTCCCTTCCCATGGCAGGGGGTTAGAACTAGATGATCTTTAAGGTCACTTCCAACCCAGACCATTCTATGAATCTGTGAATTTCCTGCCAAACTCTACTTCCCTTTCCTTTCCATGCACATTTAGCTGCCCCAAAATGTCTTTCTGAGGCAACTGATTTTCTTTGCTGCTTCTTCTTATTTAATGCTGATGTCTTTCAGCAAAATAAACTCCAAGAGAGGGGCAATTTCTTGAGCTTGTCAGATGTGATAGCAGTGTCTGACTCAGGGGAGCATTTTGTGGAAGTGACTTGAATGTGCTAGTTTATTTTGAATTTAATAAAGCACCTACCCAAGCATCACACTCTGTGCAAAGCCAGTCCAAACACTCTCAGACTAACCATCTTGAATGTGAGAGAAAATACTGAGCCAGACCATAATGTACATCTGTCCATATCCAGATTTAGCAAAGTGGTACTTTCCTTTTTCCCATCACAGCAACATTAGCCCTGGGAAGAGCAATTCCTTTACAGAAAACACATCAGCACCACATAAAATCTGTCTGAGAAAAAAATACCCTTATCAGAATAAAGTTTGAATTATAAATTAATTTTTAATAAGGCACTCAGTTTTTTTCCTAGCAAACCAGATCAAGCTTTTGCCCTTTTATTATAGCAATAACTCTACTTATGAGAGCTATAATTAAAGGCATTTCAGTGGCCTAAAGACTGCTCATGTAGTAGATTATCTAGACCTTTTACTGATGGACTGGGGACAAAATAACATCCTAAGGTATTCCTCCTCTCATCTCCCTCCCAACATGAATCAGCTTTGCTCTCAATCCAAATGCTGCTCATAGTGTTCGTTAAAGTTTTAGAATCACATAATGCCAGGTTGGAAGGCACCCCAAGGATCAACTGGTCCACCCTTTCTATGTAATATTATCATAGAATGGTAGGGGTTGGAAGGGACCTCTGGAGATAATTGAGTTCAGCTTCCCTGCCAGAGCAATATCACTTCAGGTGGGTCACACAGGAACACATAGGGATTGGTCTTGAAAATCTCCAGAGAAGTAGATCCACCACCTTTCTGTGAGCCTTCTCCAGGGCCAGCACTCCATCAAGCTGAGTCTTAATATTGTAGGTGAATCCACTGGGACATTATTCCAAGTATCATGAATGGCCACACATGCTGGAATGGCAAGGCCAGTCTCCATCTTTAGGTGAGCAGAGGAAAGGTGAATTGTAACTATGTGAGGTCTTGTCCAGGTTCACCACTGAGTGAACTGGAGTTGGTGACAAAGTTTGATGCAGTGAAAGCTCCTCACTAAGGTATGTCTTATTAGAGAAAAGGAGAACTCTGGCAGAGCCTGCAGGGATGAGGCTGAGTGTGTTTGATGTTGGGCCTGTAGGTGTTGAAGGCCAGGTTGGATGAGGCCGTGAGCAACCTGGTCTAGTGGAAGGTGTCCCCTACCCATGGCAGGGGACTTGGAACTAGATGATCTTTAAAGTCTCTTCCAACCCAAACCATTCTATGAGTTCATGAATCTCAAGTACTCCTATCCAATTCACTCTCAAAATGTTGCTGGTATCTCACATGTTCTCTTCTTGGCTGGTAACAAACTGTCATACTTCCAGAGGGGAATCACCAGGGAAGTGTCTCAGCAAAAAAATGCTGCCAGCTCAGTAGCTGATATGCTTGACAAAAATGTTCCTGCAGTTACCAAAACTGACAAGATTCATACAAGTGCAAGGGCAGCAGGTAAAGAATTTCAGGAGAAGCTTGAGCAATTCTGTTTCACTGCTTAGACATTTTGCTTCTGTCATAATTTAGAAGGTCATTTTAGTGTCCCTGTAGTGACAGTAAAAGTGAGATCTTTGCCATGGAAAAGCCTCTCACCTCTCAAGTTTTGCAGTACACGGTGCTGAAACTGGAAGATCAAGAATTCCCTGGATAAAGTGTTTCAGATACCTGTGCAGGTAACTTTTCAGGTTTCTTTAGCAGCCAATGCTCTTTAAATAACCTTTTGTTAATTCAAAGCAATGCTTTAAAAAAAATATTAAGCACTGCTTAAATTTAAGATTCACTTTGACAGAGTGCTGGGCCATCTCATTTCAACTACACTATCACCTAGAAAGGTTGTACCAGATGATCCTTGGAGTTCCTCCCAAGCTGGAATTCTGTGATTCTGTGATTAATGTTAAGAGCCATCATCCAGCTATTTAGTAGGTTGCCTACAGTATAGCTAACAGGAAAAAGCCTTTGGCACTTTAAGAGCCTTTAAAGACTCAAGAGAGAAATAAGTTTCATTCTTCCCATGTCATATTGATTCCCCAGTCACACAAGGCTTGGATTGATCTCTTTGCAACAAAGGTTTGGCACTAAGGACAATTTTAAAATGCCAGAGAACCACTGAGAAAAAAAAAAAAAAAGAGGAAAAAAAAAAAAAAAGTGAGAAAAGGCTCATAGGGGAAACTGTCACCACTACTGAAATCCATTGCCTTGCTTTTTCATACTGACCAGGTTTTGTTTGGTTTTGGATCTTTTGTTTTGTTGTAGCTTGTCCTCAGTTGGATGCCAAGTGCCTACTAAAGCCACTCTGTCACTCTCCTCCTCAACTGGATGGGGGAGAGAAAATGCAATTAAAGTCTCCTGGTTGACATAAGGACAAGGAGATCACTTAGCTCTTACAGTAACAGGCAAAACAGACTTGACTTGAGGGCTAATTAATGTAATTTATTACCAATTAAATCAGAGCAAGGTAATTAGAAATACAATCAAATCTTAAAAATATGTTCCCACTTCTCTCTTCTTTCCAGGTGTGGCTTTACTCCTGATTCCTCTACCCTCTCTGAAGCACAGAGGGACATGGAATGAGGGTTGCAGACACTTCTGACACATGTTTTTTTTCTGCCTCTCCCTACTCCTAAGGGGGAGGACTCCTCACACCCTTTCCCTGTTCCATTGTGTTGTCCCTTCCAGAGGAGACAGTCTTCCAAAAACCTTTCCAACATGTTCTTCCCACAGACTACAGTTCTGCTCCAGCATGGAACCCTTCCATTGGGTGCAATCTTTCAGGAACAGAGTGCTCTGTCATGAGTCCCCTGAAGGATCACAAGTCCTGCCATGAACCTGCTCCATCATGGGCTCCCTGAGGGGTCACAGCCTTCTTCAGCCATCCACCTGCTCTGGTGTGGACTCTGCTGCAGGCTGCTAGTAGGCATCTGCTCCATCAATTACCTCTATGGGATGCAGTGGGACCACCTGCCTCCCCACAGTCTTCACCATGGGCTGCAGTATAATCTCATCCCTTCCCCCTTTACTGCCCTTGGTGTCTTCAGAGCTGTTTCTTTCACATGTTCTCGTTCCTTTCTCCTGTATGAAATCACACTAATTTCTTTTTCCTCCTTCTTAACTGTGCCTTGTGGATCTGACTTTAGCCGGTGGTGGATCCATCTTGGAGTCATTGGCTTTTTCAGACACGAGGGACACTTCTAGCATTACTTCTCACAGAAGCCACTCCTGTAGTTACCAAAACCTTGACACAAAGACCCAATGTATGGTTCTAAACATGTTATCTGTGCAGGGGGGTTGGACAAAATGACCTTTAAAGGCCACTTCCAACCCAAAGCATTCTACAGTTCTACAAATTTTACAACTCATTTGGCAAAGCCACGTCGCTGGAGCCTGCTGGAGCTGCTAAGCACCAGCAGGGAAAGCTTCCCAATTACTACAACCAGTCAAGGATTTTATGGCAGCTGCTGAAAGATCATGTTAATCCAGATGCAGAGAAAGTGGCTTCCTTCCTTTATGAGAGAACTAAACCCTCCATCTGTTCTGTTCATGACCTGCAGCAGTCTGACAGGACTGGGATGCTACACTGCCCTGGAGAGACCCACAGCATCTCCTTTTTAAAGGTTGTCTCTCTGGCAACATGGAGTTGACTCTGCCAAGTTCCTGGGATTTGCAGGCTGCAGTGACTGCCTTGATATTTCTCTGTGGCTCTTTAGGACAAAGGGATTAGCTTTAGTTCTTTGTGAAGGCTTTTCTTCACTCCCTTTCTTAGAATCATAGAATAATTTTGTTTGGAAGAGACCGTTAAGATCATTAAATCCAACTGCTAGCCCAGGTCTGCCAGATCACCATTAAAGCACATCCCTCTGCACCACATCTACTTCCTCCAGGGATGATGACTCCACCACCACCGTGGGCAGACTGAAACAGGCCTTAAGAACCCCCTTGGCCAGGACATTTTTCCCAATGTCCAACCTAAAGTACTTGTGACAAGAGATGGATCTCCTCCTAACTCCAGCCTGCTTTGAGGGAGTTGTAGATAGCAGCGAGGTCTCCGTTGTCTCCCCTCAGCCTTCTTTTCTGGAGTAAAATCAAGGATAGGTTGGCATAGCAAGGTCAGAATTGAGGATAGCTTTACCAGAGGGTTGTAAAGGGACATTTGTAGCCTTCTTCCATGACTAGTTGAAATGCAAAAGCAAGTAAAGAAAAACAAAACCCAAAAAAACTCACACCAAAATTAAGCCAACAAAATCCCCTGACCAAAACCAAAACAATAAAATCACCCCCAAAAGAGGGTAGGAGAGAAGCCATGAGCACAGTCTGGGCCATACAACAGTTGCTCCAGGTGCAGTCCTCAGCAGACAATGCGAAGGCACTACCCTGAGTATCTGCTACTGGATGGAGGAGATGGAGAGTAGATGTGCAAATACACAGCCTGAAGCAATTGATGCACATCAATAGACCATTTTAGACCTCAGAGAAATGACACCAGCATCACATTCAGATTATTTGTGTCTTAATTATTCACAGATTCATAGAATGGTTTGGGTCAGAAGATACCTTAAAGATCATCTAGTCCCAAGGCCCCTGCTATAGACAGGAACACTTTCCACTAGACGAAGTTGCTTAAGGTCTCATCCTGACTGCTGAAGACATGACTGCTGTATTTTGGGAAAACAGGTACAAGTAACAGCAGAGTAGCTGCTCCACAGTACACCCTCCTCTTTCCATGACTGTAGCCTGAGCTTTCAGCAGTCTAGATATTACGAAGACATTTTTTTACAGTGAGAATGATGAGACACAGCAACAGGCTGATCAGGGAAGCTGTGGATACCCCTTCCCTGGAGGTGTTCAAGGGCAGGTTGGATGAAACCTTCAGCAACCTGGTGTAGTGGGAGGTGTCCCTGCCTGTGGCTGGGAGTTGGACCTATATCATATTTGAAGTCACTTTCAACCCAAGCCATTCTATGGATATATGAGTCTATTTATGGAAGAGTTGCTGCTGCTGCCAGCAGACACCAGTGCTGGGATTGAATCATTTGGCTACACAACTGTATACACCAGAATCCATCAGCAATGCAGGATTAGGAAAATAAACTGATGAAAGGTGAGGGGAAGAAAAACATCTTCCTTTCATAGTCTATCAATATTCCCTGGTTCCTCTTCTTTGCCCAGACCATATGGTAATGAGATTATTTTATTATCCCAGTGTAACTGTTGAAAATGGGAAGGGTTGGACAAACTACCTTTGTGTTTCTGGGAAGGGAGATGGGATTTATTCATTGACAAGTTCATCTTTTTATTAGCATTGTGTTTTTCCTGTCAGAACAAGCAGATTTGCTTCTAAAATTGCTTCTAAACCCCAAATTTCTTTAAAGGAAAACCCTCCCTAAAAAACTCCAATGCTGATTTTTATGACAACAGATTTATTTTTATTATTTTGTTATTTATTAACATTCATTTTTATTTTATTTTAATATTTATTTTATTTTCGTTTTGATTTATTGTTTTCATTTTGCTTTCAGCAGCTGGGGAGTCTTGAAAGCCCTTCGGCAGGGCTGGAGGGAGGCAGTGGTGTGTGTGCTCCACCTAGTGAGCTCCAGCCGAGAGCTGCTGGGCTTGGCTCTCTGGTCTCACGCAGCAGCTCGCAGTGCTTAACCCAGAGGATTTTCTCACCACAAGTGAACTTCCTAACAGTTTTACTGTCCAGTCTGGGGAGCCTGACACACTCTCAGCAACTGTTGTATGGTCTGAGTCACTTCTGGAGTAGGTGACTGTGAGGGTGTCTTCCAGCCTGGCCACCGGTTTGCTGGGCAGGTCAGTAGTGCTCTGAGATTTTTACATTTGCATCCATTATTTCTGAAAATCCTTGCCGTTTTACTTATCCAGCTCTTTCAGCGCTGTTTCAATGAATAACAAATTTAAAGTAAGGAGGAAGGGAGCACAGATTTATTTGATGTCTCGGAAGCACCTTCAGATGCTCGGGTAGAAGGAGCTCTTGTTTTGAGGGTGCTGGAGCCCTGAAGTAGGCTGTCCAGACACACTGTGAAGTCTCCTTCTCTGGCATGATTCCAAATGCACATGGACATTGTGATGATGGGCAACCTGCTGTGGATGAGCCTGCTTTAGCAGGGGGGCTGTACTGAGTAATCCCCAGAGATCCCTTCCACCTCCACCATTCTATGATTCAATCATTGAATATCTGAGTAGCAAATGTCTCTATCAGCATAACATGAAAGGGACCTCTGAAGATCATTAAATCCAAGCCCCTTGCCAAAGCAGGATCATCTAAGGCAGGTCACACAGTAACACATCCAGGTGGGTCTTGAAAGTCTCCAGAGAAGGAAATTCCACAACCGCTCCAGACAGCCTGTTCCAGAGCTCCAGCAACCTCATAGTAGACAAGATTTTCCTCATGTTGTGCTGGAACTTCCTGGGTTCCAGTCTGTATCCATGGCCTTTGTCACAGAACACCACTGAGAAGAGGTTAATACCTTCTTCCTGATACCCACCCTTAAGGTATTCGAAACCTTGATCAGATTCCCTCTCAGTCTTCTCCAGGCTAAAGAGCCTCAAGTCTCTCAGAATTACTTCATCACACAGATGTTCCAGGCCATCATTCCCGTAGCCTTTGTTGGACCTTCTTCAGTACATCCCTGAATATAGTATATTCATGTGCTATAAAACTTCACTCTAAGAAAACAGGATCTATTTCCCAGCCTTCCAACCAACCCCCACTCCATTCCACCACNTAAGTTATTAAGGCTTCCTCTCTCAGAAATCATTACTAAAAGGCAAATGTTCTATGTGAGCGGAGTTAGAGTATGAAGATTTCATTTATTGGGAGGGCTGACAGTACTGCTGTAGTAGAGACTAGGCTTATCCATGGAAACCAAATGTTCTCCAGAAGAATTCCCTCCTTCCCCACCCCCTTTTTGTCCATACAAGCATTAACTGTGGTGTCAGCTGCTGCAGGAATGTGAGGCATGGCTCTGGTGTTTCAAAAGAATAGCAACTGCTGGCAGCAGCATTTCTTTTCTCCAGACAGGATTGATGGCACAGGGAGCAGTTTACACAATCTTTGTGTAAAGATTGTGTGTGTGTATGGGGTAGGGGAGAATAGGACACGGGACACAATGACACATATTTTACATTTTTAAAAAAGGCTTTCTTTCAAATATTTACTTCTAAATTTATAAATACATGGCAAGGACTCTTAGTTTTTGGAAGAAATACAGTGTTTGCCCATTGCTGTCTCCGTGTTCTGTAACCACCCTAGAAGCCACAGCTATTTGAGGTTGTAGCTGTGCTGTCTCTTTTCTTACCAAGGGTAATCAGATTTTCTTCTCGATAACAATGTGAAAGTTCTGGTCCACTAAATGGAAGATGGTTGCTGTGTTTGGGGTAGTCTGCTCAGCTCTGGTGAGACCTCAGCTGGAGTACAGTGTTCAGCTATGGGATTCCCAATACGAAAGGGACATGGACCTGCTGGAATGGGACCAAAGAAGGCCACAAAGATGATCAAAGGACTGGAGTATTTCTCCTACAAAGACATGCTGAAAGAGTTTGGTCTGTTCAGCTTGGAGAACTGAAGACTCCAGGAAGATCTCAGAGCCGTATTTCAGTATCTGAATGGGACCTGCGGAAAGGCTGGGGAGGGACTGTTTAGAAGGGCTTGTAGCAGAAGGACAAGAGGCAACGGTTTGAAATTGGAGCGGCTTAGATTTAGGTTGGACATTATGAAGAGGTTCTTTCCAGTGAGAGTGATGAAATACTGGAACACTTTGCCCAGCTTGGTGGTTGAAGCCCTGACATTCAAGACCAGACTTGATGTGGCCCTGGGCAACAGAAGGTGTCGCTGCTGACTGCAGTGGGGTTGGACAAGATGACCTCCGAGGATCCCTTCCAACCCAGTGTAGCCTGCGAATATTTTCTCTGCTTACTTAGCTGAAATGCCACTCTTTGAAGTGTGGTAAGATAGGCATTAGTGCAATATTTTATCTCAATTTTCATATCAAAGCTTGCATCAACTTGTATCAGTTGTATATGTGGAGGGCAAACAAAACTGGGTTGTAAAGATTCGGTCCAGGTGCCAACCAAGACAGGGGCATAAGCTGACTTCTGGAGCTCAAGTGCTCTATTTAGAGCCTTCTAACAAGCAGAAAAGCAAATTTTCCACAGGGGAATATAGAGCTCCTGTAACCTGCCTCTCTGTTTCACACAAGATATGCATGAATGGAAATATGATGAAGTTAGTGATTACTGTTAGTCGTGAAGAAATGAGTCTCTGCTATTCAACTTGGTTCCTTTTGACATGCTGTGATTTAAAAATAAAATGAAATATGTAATTTTCCTTTATGCTCACCAAGCTGAATTTTAGTGCCTTGTGCAGATAGCTCGACATGAAACAGTATTCGTGTTAGCTTTCCAGCAAGCTCAATCTGGTTCATGAGCACAGGAGATGCAACCAAAAAATTAATTTTCATGAAGCTGTGATATTAATTTTTATGTATTTTTTTAAAGTGCCAAGTATTATTCAACTTGCCTGTCCAAGTGATTGCACACAGAGCTGTAGATGAGGCAGCTGAGTGCAAATATAAATCCTCACAGAAAGAGCTTGTGTAGTTTTCTTTCCTCTTCACTAACCTGAAGAGGAAGAACACCGTGCACCAGTACAGATTAGGGGTTGACCTGATGGAAAGCAGCTCCAAGGAGAAGGACATTGGAGGCCTCATGAGCAATGAGTTATTGATGTGACAGCAATGTATCCTTGTGCCAAGAAGGCCAGTGGTATCCTGGGTGCATTTGGAAGTGTGTGGCCTGAAGGTCAAGGGAGGTTCTCCTGCTCCTTTGACCACATCTGGAGTACTGTATCCAATGCAAGGCTCCCCAGCTCAAGGGGGGCACAGAGTGTCAGACAGAGGTAACAAGGATTATGAAGGGATTATCTGTCTGATGAGGCAAGGGTGAGAAATCTGCAGCTGTTTAGCCTACAGAAGAGAAGTCTGAGAGGGGATCTTATTAACATTTATAAATATCTGAAGGGAGGGTGTCAGGTAGAAGGGTCCAGTCTCTTTTCAGTGGTGTCCTGTGATAGGGCAATGAATACAAACAGGAACCCAGAAGTTCCACCTCAACATGAGCAAAAAATTCTTTGTTGTAAGGGTGCTGTAAGCCTGGAGCAGGCTGCTTGGAGAGTTGGTGGAGTCTCCTTCTCTGGAGATGTTCAAAATCAGTCTGGAAGCATTCCTGTGACCTACCTTAGGTAATCCTGCTTTGGCAGGGCAGTTAGACTCAATGATCTTCAGCAGTCCCTTCCAAAGCCTATCATTCTACGATTCTATGATTCTATGGTTTCTGTTCCTATAGGTAACTCCAGAGCCCCAACAGTCCTTCAGACAATTGAATTAATAAGAATTTGAAGTTAAGAAAGTCTTTTATGTCCTAATGTTTCTGGCATATGTGCAACATGTAACAGTGTTCATTCTGAGGTTGCTCCATGGTAGACAAGACTCTAGGGGTCATGTCCTGCCTCTGTCAGAGCTTGTTTTGTGGACCCTGCCTGCATTTCTTCTCTTTGAGGGAGAAAAACTGTGTGGTGGTGATGTGGTAATCTTTACACTGATATATTTTTTAACCATGAATATTTGTAAAATCTTGAGATCACAGGCAAAAGCTGCTCTGCCAGCTTCAAAGTGGTAGCCCTTGAAATCAGCATTGTGAATTTCAAAACATGGCTGATCACACAGGAATACAAGGAAGACATTCTTTACAGTGAGGGTGGTGAGACAATGGAACAGGTTTCCCAGGGAGGTCATGGATATCCTCTTCCTGGAGGTATTCAAGATCTGGATGAATGTCATGGGTTAAGGTGAATCTGCTGCTGATATTCATACCATACTGCGTCATGCCAGCTTCAAAACGAAAGTGCTGGCTGGGTCAGAGGATCATGGGTCTGGAACTTCAGGTTGTAACATGGGAGCCTTCCTGTTCCAGTTGCTGCTTTCGATTTTCTGGTGCTTTGAGTGTTGGCTTTTTCCACTGGGTTGGAACACAATGGGAAGGGGTGAGGATAGGGCACTGGTTTCTGATGCTGCTTCAGCATTATCCTGCACTTTTCTGCAAATAGGCCGAGGCAGTTTTTCATTGTATTGTTTTACTTATAATGAACTGTTTTTATCTCAACTCTGCCTCAACTCAGAGTGGGGTTCTTTTTTTGTATGTTACTTTCATTTCTGTGTTGAACCACCAAAACGAGGCCTTGAGCAACCTGGTCTAGTAGAAGGTGTCCCTGTCTATGGCCAAAGTGTTGGAAAGAGATGACCTTTAATGTCCCTTCCAACCAAATTGTTCTATGATTCTGTGAATCTATGAATGGAATGAAAGTTCAGGTAAACTAGCACATGTTTATCCTATTCAATGTCTTTCTGAGTAGTCATTTCAAGTCTAGAATAGTACTCTTTTTTTTCATTAAGGGTGGATCTACCTTTTCATAAATTGCTCTCTGAGTTGAAGATACACACAAGGATCCCTACACACCTCCTCCTCATGTCATGTAAAGACAGAGGTAATGCTATAAATATGTAAATCACAGAACTGTTTTGATTGGAAAATACCTTTCAGATCATCTAGTCCAGCTGTCAACCTAACATCACCATGGCCATTAAACAATGTCCCAAAGTGCTACATTCGCATGTTTTTTGAGCATAGAATCATTAGGTCTGGAAAAGACCCTTAAGATCATTGAGTCCAACTGTAACTCAGCTACTATGACCACTAAACTGTGTCCTGAAGAGCCACGTCTACATGCTTCTTGACATCTCCAAGGATGGCAACGCCACCACCTCCCTGGCACCCTGTTCCAACACCTCACCACTCTCTCAGTAAGGAAGTTTTCCTAATAGCCAATCTAAACCTAAAGCAAAATCACAAAAGTAATCCTCAGTCATTAAGCCCTGCTCCAGAAAATAGTCTGCAAGATTGTTGCTCTGATAGCAGGTGCAGGTTATGTTCATAGGAGTCAAGAAACAAAGCAGATGCAAAAATCCATTCCAGTCATTAAGCTGTTGCATGACTGTTGGTACCACCTTGGGGCTACTAAGTGAAATGTAAAGCAGTAACAGTTAATAATTTTATCATTTTAATGAGAGAAAAAAAAAAATCATCAGGAACTGGAAAGCCTAGCAAATTTTTTTTAAAAGAAATCATAAAATTTATTGATAAAATTAAGTACACTTTAAGGACTGCTACAGAGTCCCATTTTTTTTTTTTTTAGCACAGATTTTCCACTTCTGGAAAACAAAAAATCTTTATGATCTACCCATAACCTTGAAGGGAGGTGTTCAGTTGAGTGTGAGAAGAGTGTGATTTCTTTGCCACTTATTTAGAATATGTGGCATTGGAACAGGCTGCCCAGGAGGGTGTTCTGGGCCATGGTCTAGCAGTCACAGAGATGTTGGATAGAAAGGTGGAGCTGATGGTCTTAGAGGTCTTTTCCAACCTGAGTAATTCCATGATTCTCTGAACTACTTGATTCTGGCACAACAATATAGAGATACTTCCATTAGTCTCCAATTCAGATCCTGTTGCCTCAGAATGCAGCACAAGGAAAAACATCTTCAAGTGGAAATTACCCAGGTTTGTGTCAAAATACCAAGGTAGGAGTAAATGCAAGTTAATGCCTAAATCTAAATTAATTTTTTTAATGGAACTCTTCATCAAGGGAACAGTGAAATGAAATTTGAAATACTGTGTGCACTGCTGATCATCCAGGCCCAAGGAAGCTGAGCTCTAATTAGAGCAGGAAAGCAGACACTTCAGGGAGAATTTGGGCGGAGAGCTACTCTCCTTTTGAAAGAAAAAAAGGCTGGCTTGTCATCTAGCAAAATGATATCTGCAAGAAGGTAAGATATTGCCTAGAATACACAGAGCAGAGTGAGAGAAGAGCTGTTTAACCCAAGGGACGGTGTTTTTATGAGGGGAAATTAGAATAAATTGGCCATGGATAAATCTGTAGTGAAAATTAAGCAAATTTCTAACAAGTTGCAGAGCAGCAGGGTCACAAATCTTCGACCTCAGCTTGATCTGTGCAGCAGGGAGTTTTGATGAGGCTGCATGAAATGAAAAGAGCAGGGAACTGCTTTACTCCTCTTGTAAAAAGGACTAAAAACCATCTGGAGGTCTATTCTGCATTCAAGGATTCTATTAGACATTTATTGGATAAATTGTGATCTTCATAGGGGAATGACTAAAATACTGGACATGTAATGTCAAAAGATTTTCTTCTGGTACTATATGGGAACTTGAAGACCTTCTAGGCTCTGAAATTTGAAAGCTATAAACAAACTGGAAGAAGCTGTGTTTGGCAGTGTAGCATTTTTTTACTGAAGTCAGTAGAAAGCCACAATGCTTTCTTCAGTAGAAGCACACATTCCTAGGTAATAAACTGTCTTTTGCAAAGGAATTCATAGAATAGTTTGGGTTGGAAGAGACCTTAAACTTTATCTACTTCCAAAACCCCCAACATGGGTAGCGACACCTTCAATAAACCAGGTTACTCAAGCCCTCATCCAAGCTGGCCTTGAATAATTTCAGGGAGGGGACATCCACAACCTCCCTGAGTCTCCCTGTGCAGACTCAAGAAAGTTGTTCTGTACTCTGATACTCGAGAAAGTGAACGATAAGTATTTTCAACTCCACTGCACTGCTTAATGAAGTAATTTGCAATTAAGTTTTGTAAGAGTGTGATATTTGATTAGGCTCTTGCTTTACTGACATGGTTCCAAATATGTAACCAAATTGAAGGGCTAACCTTGAGCACTTGCCACTTTTAATTTCTCACATTTTGTTTAAAGAAGTCAGTCTCTTTTTCCCATGTCATGCAACAGAGAGAATCATAGAATCCTGGAATTGTGGTTGGATAAGAGCTTTAAGAGGGCCACAAAGATGATCAGAGGGCTGGAGCACCTCTGCTATGAGGACAGGCTGAGAGAGTTGGAGCTTCTCAGCCTGGAGAAGAGAAGGCTTTGAGGAGACGAGAAGGCTTTGAGGAGACCTTATAGCAGCTTTCCAATATCTGAAGTGGGACTACAGGAGGGCTGGGGGAGGACTATTCACAAGGTCTTGTAATGACTGGACAAGGGGTAATGGGTTTAAACTTGAAGAGGGAGATTTAAATGGGATGTTAGGAGGAAGTTTTTACAGTGAGGGTGGTGAGACACTGGACTGGGTTGCCCAGGGAGTTTTTGTCTGCTCCCTCACTGGAGGTGTTCAAGGCCAGGTTGGATGAGGCTTTGAGCAACCTGTTCTAGTGGGAGATGTCCCTGCCTATGGCAGGGGGTTGGAACTGGATGATCTTTGAGGTCCCTTCCAATGTAAACCATTCTATGATTCTATGATCATCATGTTCAATCATGATCTGCACAAGGGTAGGGAGGGACTTGGATAGATTGGATCAATGGACCAACATTAACAGCATAAGTTCAACAAGGCCAAATGCCAGATCCTGCACTTGGATCACAACCCCAAGCAACGCTACAGGCTTGGGGCAATGTGGTTGGAAAGCTGTCTGGCAGAAGGGGACCTGGGAATTATAATAGACAAACAACAAAATACGATCCAGCAGTGTGCCCAGGTGGCAAAGAAAGCCAATGGCATCCTAGCTTGAATTAGAAATGCTGTGCCCAGCAGGAGCAGGGAGGTGATTGTCCCCTTGTACTCTGCTCTGGTGAGGCCACGCCTTGAGTATTGTCTTCAGTTTTGGGCATCTCAATACAAGAGAGTTGTGGAGCTGATGGAGTGAGTGCAGAGGAGGGCAGCAAAGCTGGAGAAGGGTCTGGAGAATAAGTCCTATGAAGAGCGACTGAAGGACTGAGGCTATTAAGTTTGAAAAAGACGAGGCTGAGGGGAGAACTTATTGCTGTCTACAGCTACCCTAAGGGAGGTTGTGGGGAGGTTGGTGCTGGTCTCTTCTCACAGGTGAGAAGTAATAGAACAAGAGGGAACAGCCTCAAGCGGCAGATGGGTAGGTTTAGACTGGATATTAGGAAGATATTTTCATGGCAAGAATGGTCAGGCACTGGAATGGGCTGCCCATGGAGGTGATTCCGTCACCAATCCTGGATGTGTTTGAAAGTCTGTTGAATGTGGTGCTTGGTGATATGGTTTAGAATGAACCTTGTAGAGTTATTGGTTGGACCTGGTGATCCCAAAGGTCTTTTCCAACCTGGATGTTTCTGTGGTTCTGTGATTACCCAACTCTACCAAATGTCATGCTAGACTATGTCTCCAGGGTGTTTAAAAGGATCCTTGGACCCGTCCTGGGGTTTGAGACAAAACTGTACCCTCTTGACACTGACCAAGGAACTTGGTTTTAATAGGAGGTGTAAAATTAACTCAAAAGACTTTGGGGAATTTTGAGGATAAGACAGAGTTTAGTTAGAAGCAAAGGTAAGCTAGAAAATTCCTTCTCCCTTCTCTGAAGGAGGGCTATTTTAAAAGCAAGGAAAACAGTGTACCAGGAAATGCTGGGTTTGAAGCTTTGAACCCGAATTCTTAGAAGGACCTTCAGCATCAAACCTGGATTCTTGGGCAGAGACTGGTGTGAGGCCTTAGCTGTTGCAAGGGCTTTCAGAGCAAGGTACAGGTGAGGGGCTTGTGCCTGTTTCGTTTTGGTGATGCCAGGAGATGGGAAAGGAGGCAATCTATGCAGATTCTCTGGGAAACTGATCTTGACTGTCCACCATCATTACGGAAAATGAGCACATTTCCCTAAGTGTGCTTCACCCTGGCTTGAGGATGCCTCATCACTGAACCAAAAGCAGCACAAGGGAAGATCTAAGATCTCGGCTGGTCTGTTGCGCTGGATTTAGCTTCCGAATACATGTGTTATTTTCCCTGTCTCTCAAGTGACAACAGGAACATGTTGCACCTCACGGTCTGCTCATGGAAATGTCAGAGGACTGAGCTTTAGCTGCTGATTGAGACAACTGAAATCATGCCAGAGAGCTCTGATCTGTTGTAACTGAAAAGCAGACACGGGTTCAGAAGAATGGAGCAGAAGCAGCAGCTGCAGCTGGCCCAGGAGGCTTCATTTGGGGAAATTACTTCTGACTGGAAAAGAATTTTAGTAACAAGCCTTTCAAAACGTTTCTTGCCACTTTTCCTGGATTCTGTGCTCATCCTCATGCATCCACTTTGAGAAGGCTTTCTCGGTTTAATGACCATGTTCCACTTGACTCAAAGATTAATAGCAGTACAATTATCAGTTGGAAATTTATAGCCTCTGCCAAGGTGGGCATGGTGTAAGTTTTCATAAACATTAGCACCAGATGAAATGCCATGTTCAAGGTCTCAGCTGTGAATCTGTGCTTTTAATTAATTTTAATATTTTCCATTCATTCAAAGAGATATCACAAGAAACTTCAAATACTCATTTAATCTCCTTGGGCTTTCATCCTTGCAGTGACTGTGGGGTTGGTTTGTTTGCATGGTGATGCATACCTGTGCTGTAGGCTGTCCTGGATGGAGTGAGGACAGAGATAATTCTACTCAGTGATGTGGCTTCTCAGCTCTGTCTCTCCTCAGTAGCTGCACCTTCTGCAGTGCACACCACAGTTTCACAGACAGTGGCTGCTCCTAGCAGTGATACCATACCATATTTCTAGTTAGTACCAAGAGCTGGGGTACAGCCAAGGGCACACTGCAGAGGAAAAGGAGCAACAAAACTGATGAGTTGTCCATTCCATATATGTTATGTTCAGTATAAAGCTGAGGGATCAGCAGGGTTGAGGTCTCTATCAATAGCTGGTGTTCAAGGAGCACTGTTCATTCTGAATCCATGAGTTCCTGAATACAGTTCCAGAATCTCTCTGAATCTAGTTCCCATATTCTGCCGAGTCCAGTCTGGGACTCCTGCCACTGTGTCCATGGTGATGGTGACTAATTGCCATCAGGGGTTGGGTTCACTGTTGATTTTTTATATATTATTCTATAGTTTATTATCATTTATTTCATTAAAACAGTTTTAATTTTCTTTCCTAACCCCCAATCTCTTCCCCTTAGCTCCTTTGTTTTCTTTAATATCTCTGTCAATGACCTGGATGAGAGGAGTGAGTGCACCCTAAGTAACTTTGCAGATGACACTGTGTTGAGTAGCAAGATTGCTCTGCTCAAAGGCAAGAAGGCTTCTCAAAGGGACTTGGACAGTCTGGATATATGGGCCAAAGTCAGTTGTATGAGATTCAACAAGGTCAGTGCCTGGGTGCTACACTTGTGTCTTAACAACCCTATGAATGATCTGGACTTGGGGCAGAGTGGCTGGAAAGTTGTCCAGAGGAGAAAGACCTAAGAGTGTTGATCAACAGCCAGCTGAACATGAGACAGCAGTTGTCCCTAAGTGACCAAGAAAGCCAACAGCAACCTGTATGAGGAACAGTGTGACCAGCAGGACTAGGGAAGGGATTGTCCTTCTGTACTCAGCACTAGTGAGGCCATACCTCAAATACTGGGTTCAGTTTTGGGCACCTCATTATAACAGGTGCTGGAGCATGTCCAGAGAATGCAAGCAAGGAACCTGGTGAAGGGTCTGGAGAATAGGTCTGGTGAGGGGCAGCTGAGGGAGCTGGGGTTGTTTAGTCTGTGGAGGCTGAGGGCAGACCTCATTGCTCTTTACAAGTCCCTGAAAGGAAGTTGAAGTGAGGTGGAGGTTGGTATCTTCTCTCAAGTAACAAGTGATAGGACAAGAGGAAATAATCTCAAGTTGCATGAGAGGAGGTTTACATTGGGTATAATAAACCTGTTTACTGAAACCATTCTCAAAGACTGGACCAAGCTATCCAGGGAGGTGGTTGAATCCCCATCCCTGGAGGTGTTTAAATAAGGCAGAGATGTTATGCTGAGGGACATGGCTTAGAACCAGACTTGGTTGGAGCCAGAGGTATTTTCCGACCAGAATGATTTTGTGAGGGAAAGGGGTTCATAAAGAGCATCTATCAGTATCCAAGGCTTTTGGAGGTGCTAGGAGCGCTTTATACAAAATCTGAGCTCAGAGAGCAACCACCTAGCTAGAGAATTTAACCGCAAAGGCTCTCAGCCTAAGAAGCTGCAGTAAGGAATATGGTTTAGATAAATATGCTATCTAAGAAGCTTGATGCTGAGATTGTCTTTCAGTTAGCTTCCTACTAAAGACAGCTGCAGGCTAAGGACCTGTCTACTCCAGGTAATTTCTGCATAGTGATCAACAGCTTTGGAGTTGATTGTCTATAAATTGAGATGATCAGAGTTTTGGAAGCCACATGCTTCAGAGTTTTCTATTCCAGCCCCAGGATTTTGTTTCTTGGCAGTACTCCAATCTCTTGGCATTGTTCCAGTGTTCCACGATTTATTTTAATAAAAGCAATTTACAAACATTAATGAATTGGAGAAGCCTTCAGCTAAGCAATGTTAGGCTTTGTAGGGGTGCAGGTTAAGTTAATCAGCTTGTGGATTTTTTTGTGTTGCCCAAAAATGTCAATAATTTTTCGTTTTCTGAAATTGTGGGATTTGGAGGTTTCCAGTGATACCTGAGTAATTCCAAGTTTATAGCTCTTTAAATATTTTAGTAGTCTTGTTAGCAACTATTTTGGGGAAGAAATGGCTTTTATTTTTCCCTATGTGTCAATCCCTAAATTTATACGGAGGATTAGTACTGTGGTTGATTTTGCATTCCAGGTACAGAGTGCAGATGTCTGCTGACCTTCAGTATCTTCATTAATGCTATAGACAACGAGATTGAGTGCACCCTCAGCAAGTCTGCAGGTGACATTAAGCTGACTGATGGAGTTGATAACACTGAAAGGTGGGTTGGGTGCCATCCAGAGGGAGCTAGACAGGCTGGAGAAGTGGGCTGAGGAGAGCCTCATGAGATTCAATAAGGACAAGCGTGAGGTCCTGTACCTGGATCATGGCAATCCTTTGTATGAAGTTGGGCTGGGAGATCATGAGATTGAGAGCAGCTCTGCAGAAAAGGACTTGGGGAAGCTGATGGATAAGAAGCTGGACATGAGCTAGCAATGGTTACCTGCAACCCAGAAGGCAAATGGCATCCTGAGATGCATCAAAAGAAGTGTGATCAGCAGCTTGAGAGAGGTGATTCTGTCTCTCTGTTCTGATGAGACCTCACCTGGAGTGAACACAGGTTCAGCTATAGGACCCTCAACATAAGAGAGATTATGGGCCACCTGGAGTATGTCCAGAGGAGGGCCACAAAGACAATCAGAGAGATGGAGTACCTCTCCTATGAGGACAGGCTGAAAGAATTGGAGCTGTTCAGCCTGGAGAAGAAAAGGCTCCAGGGGGACCTTAAAGCTGCATTCCAGTATCTGAAGGGGACCTACAGGAAGGTTGAGGAGGAATTGTTTAGAAAGGCTTGTAGTGACAGGGTGAGGAAGAATGGTTTGAAACTAGAGCAGGGTAGATTTAGGTTGGGCATTAGGAGGAAGGTCTACACAATGAGGACAGTGCAATGCTGGAACAGCTTGCCCAGGGATGTGGTTGAGATCTTGTCCTGGAGACATGCAAGATCAGACTTAATGCGGCACTTAGCAGTATGACCTAGGTCAAGGTGTCCCTGCTGTCTGCAGGAGGATTGGACAAGATGACCTTGGAGGGTCCTTTCCAACCCAATACAATTGGTGAATCTGTGATTTTCTTCCATGTTTAAGACTAATTCTAGTTAATGTTTACTCATTTTTCCATGCCTTAAAGTAAATTTCAGTTTTGAATCATTTTACAAGTCCTTTTAGAAATAAAATTTTCTGGGTTTTGTTTGTTTGTTTGTGGTCTGTTTGTTTGGTTGCTCTTTATGTCTGCCTTTTTTGTTTGGTTGGTTTGGGTTTGGGGTTTTTTTCTCCCTCTGTTTTTTTTATTCAAAATTTGAGCTTTAGCTTTTAAAGTTGTGCAGCAAAACTCCATCAGCTTAAAATTACCCACATTCTGCATGCTGCAATTAGAAGTTTGAGGAATAATTTGTTTAGTTTTTTGGTGGGATTTTCTCATCTGGGCTAAAGCTCACCCATCTCAATCTGAATCAAATTAGGCAGATAAGTGCTAAGTATGGTGGGTCCCAGCTCACAAAATTGTGTTGGAAAATGGAGGTACCCTGTGCCAACTTAGTAATATGCATTGTTAGTTTATTTTGAAGTGTGTGGTCTCTGTGGAAACACAGCATCTTAATGAGAATAGTTTCTCTGACATATTTATAAATTGTAATCAAGCTGTGAAAAAAATTAAATAACGAAACTCACGGTGCCTGGGACATGTAAAGCCAGGCAAGTTCCAGCTCTGTTCCCTCTCCACTCTAGCATGAGAAATCAGTATGTCAGGTCTTTGTCTAACCCCTAGACAGGCCTGAAAAAAAAGATTTCTTTTTCTGTATTCGTAGAAGAGGCTCATCACAACTGCTGTTACATTCCCTTCAAATTAAATAATTGAAGGAGGGGGAAGAAGTAATGGGAATGTGCTTGAAAATAAATTTAAATGTGCTGATATTCTAGTTGTATGCAGATGTTGCTGGAGAAAAGGACCCTGTAGCCTGACGCTGGTTTGATACAGTGGCTTGATTTTGTTCTGTCACTGCTTTTCTGGCCCTCTTCTGCCACTGTAATCAGACTCCCTCCCTGCCTTAACTTTGAGACTTCTGTGTATAGATTGTATCTTCTCCGTCTCCATATCAAACCATGGTCAGGCTACAGGGACCTCTTCTCCTGTCTGTATCTGATGTGGAAGAACAGAACTTAGCTCTTATACTGAAGCTGCAAACTTGCAAGTCAGGCTTGGAAAGAATCTCTTGGAAGCAGAATCCTGAACAACCTACCTGCATTTAAACTACCAACACATGACTGTGACCGTGAACAAAGCCATGCAGATTGCTTCTGCATCCCTGCACAAAGAGACCGAGGAGAAAATGAGCAACAAAATGGTTAGGAGAAACAAGGCTCAGCATTTTACTGTTTTTACAGATATGATCTGAGGTCCTATCCTCAGAACCTCAGTAGTAGGTAAGACATATATTTCTTTTAGGTTTTGTATTGCTCCTTGGAAGCACACAGTTCTTTTATTGAAGATGAGTGATGCTAGGAAGGGGTTTCTGTAATGGCTGACAGCACCTGCTGGAGTTAACTGAACCTCTTCCCTTTAGGGATGGGCGAAGGTTGAATATGTGGCAGCTTGAAGGTAAAATCCAGTTGTGTGCCAATGTAATCACTTCAATCATAGAATCATAGAATGGTTTGGGCTAGAAGACACCCTAAGAATCATCTAGTTCCAACTCCCTTGCCATGGGCAGGAACACCTTCCACCAGACCAGGTTGCTGAAGGCTTTTGATCTTGCACAGGCTCTTCCTCCTTTCTGTGCTAAATACTAAGAAGGAAAGCAAAATGGACATTGAAAAAAGCTGGACATTGAAAGCTGCATAATCTCCACTTTGTCCTTGAGGACTGGAGCCACTGATGCAGGATTAGTGAACAACTTTCCAGAGCTCTTCCTCTTCTCTCATCTCCTCTTCATGATAACCTGCTAAGCCATAAGATGGAGAAGGAGGTGATTTTCTTGTGAGAAAGTAAAGTAATGCCATACCTCCAGCTGAGTCTGTTCACTCTCCACCAAGGGAGCCTTTTTTTTTTTCTCAGAGCTGTCAGCAGAAAGTAAGTGTTACTTTCATTTTACAAGGCCTGCAAGTCTCAATTATCCAACATTTTTTTGGCAGAGTTGTGCCAAAACTGTGCATTCCAGGTTACACAGACATGATTGGAAGGTTGCTTCCTATCTGTGCCACCCTCTGATTTTGATTCTTGCCTGGCTTTAAGATTTGGGTTCATTGTAGGCCATCATGCTCAAGAAGGATGACAGCTGTGTCAGTGTCTGTCATTAAAGTCTGAGATATTGAATAGTTTGTTGATGGCAGCAGAGTTATTTTCTATTTTTAACAACGTGAAAGAGAAGTCAGATCAATTATGCATCTCCCTCCTACGCTACTAATGGGTGGACAGACAAGGGCTTTTTTCAGCTGACATCTAGTATGCTAAGTAAAGAGATTATTCCTCTCAGTTGGCTTCCTTCATGGAATGAATGATAAGTAGATGAATCAGTGAGGCAAAATGTGCGACAGATAACAAGTAAGTTACAAACTTGGTAATTCTGAGTGAATGTCCTGACATTGGGAAGTAAGCACATGCTGCTGAGCAGACCTGCAGTCACTTCTGATGGCACCTTGATGGCTAGATAAGCTCCACTTCCAACTGATTTCCTAGAGGTTCCTATGACTGTAGGATCTTTTCAGGGTCACAAATCATAGAATGGTTTGGGTTGAAAGGGACATGAAAGATAGTCTAATTTCAACCACCCCACCATGGTGTCAGATGGTGTGACTGAGAAAAGGAGACACATTGTCAGGCACACCAGCCTTCTTCAGGTCTGAAATATTATTAGCAGACTTCAAAGGCAAACACAAAATGGGGGCAACTGCTCAGCTATGTAGTGGGTTCACTACCTCTGAAAGAACAGGTGGTTAATATGTGTAGAGTAAAGAAAGCTGGCAAGGCGGTTATCTCTTTAAGGGAAAATAATGTATTGCCTGTGGAACATGCAAAGGCTAGTGGAAGGGAAAGGAAATTATATTGTGCCGTGAAATCAGTATCTCTGCTGAATCCCTGGTGGGATTTTCGTGACCAAAAGAGTTTAAAATGTTAGCTCCAGGCATGCCTTTGGAAGGCATTTTGGAGATGAGGATTGAGAGATCAGAGGTGGCACGGTTGTGAAAAGTGTTCTTTGTGTTAAAAGGGGATATTGTGTTTGTTGCAAGAGTGTCTGTCTCAGAACTGAATCTCAGCAGTACTCCATTCAACAGTTCTAGTCCTTTGAGGGTACCATGCTGAGTCCCACAGGATGAACTTTTGAGATTGGAAAGGATCTTTCAGGTCAGAAGCATGTTTGCTTCTGTCTGCACTGCAGCAGATAGTGGAATGTATCTTGTTAAAAGGGATTTGTGCTCACTAAGTCTATTGACATTTCCCTTTCATCTGCAAGATGGCTGTGCCCAACTGCCACTGCAGGTGTCTACCAACACTGCAGTCTATACATAGCTTTTATTGATTCATCTCTGAAATTCCTAAGTCCATTGACCACAGTGTGGCAGTCTGTCAGAAGTGGGAGGACAGCCCTGGAGAACACTGCTGCCCCTCACGTGAAATGTCCTGGCATGCTCTCCCTGGTCTCCAAATAAGGTTTTGATAAGAATAAAGACTTAACCTCCTTGAAATCGATTTCAATTTGCAGCCAAATGCAACAGAATCATAGTATAGTAGAGGTTGGAAGGGACCTCTGAAGATCATTGAGTCCAGCCCCTCTGACAAAACAGTACCACTTAGGGCAGGTCACACAGGTACATGACCAGGAGGATTTTGAATGTTTTTGGAGACTTCACCACCTCTCTGAGCAGCCTGTTCCACTTATCTGCCACCCTCAAAGTGAAGAAGTTCCTTCTCATGTTCAGATGGAACCTCCTTTGTTGAGGTTTATGCCCATTACCTCTTGTCCTATCACTGAGAAGAGTCTGATCTTGCTTGCAGAATTTTCCTAGGGGCTGCTGGAACTCTGTCAGTCTGCCTTTCCTCACTCAAATGTGGAGCTACACAAGCAGTAAGACTCTGAAGCTCATGCCAGTTTGGTTATTTCCCTTTTCACAGTATTTGGCAGCTAGATTTGGTGAGAAGTGGGGAAAAGGAAAAAAAAAAGTATAAAAAAAGTTAAACTAAGATCCTGGGCTGCATCAGGAGAAGTGTGACCAGCAGAGCCAGGGAGGTGATTCTCCCCCTCTACTCCACTCTGGTCAGACCCCACCTGGAGTACTGCATCCAGTTCTGGAGCCCCTATTACAAGAAGGATGTGGACATGGGGGACGATCAGAGGGCTGGAGCACCTCTCCTATGAGGACAGACAGAGTTGGGGCTGTTCAGTCTGGAGAAGAGGAGGCTCTGAGGTGACCTTATTGTGGCCCCCCTTCTGAAGGGGGTCTACAAAAAAGCTGGGGAGGGACTTTTTAGACTCTCAGAGAGTGACAGGACTAGGGGGAATGGAGCAAAGCTGGAGGTGGGGAGATTCAGATTGGATGTGAGGAGGAAGTTCTTCAGCATGAGAGTGGTGAGACCCTGGAATGGGTTGCCCACGGGGGTGGTTGGGGCTACATCCCTGAAGGTGTTTAAGGCCAGGCTGGATGAGGCTCTGTCCAGCCTAATCTAGGGCAGGGTATCCCTGCCCATGGCAGGGGGTTGGAACTAGATGATCCTTGTGGTCTTTTCTGACCCTGACTGATTCTATGATTCTATGAATTATTAAAACTATTTAGAGCATATTTTATTTGACTAGAAACAAAGTGTTTTGTTCTGTATTAAAGTCTGACCTCAGTAACAAAATAGAAAAAAAAGTCTTATTTCTGAACTCAAAATTAACAAACAAAGCACTTTATTAGAAACAATGATATTTAATTTTTTCAAAAATATTTTTTCCCTTCCCACCTAGCCCATTAGGAAAATATTACTTGGAATTTAGTCATTTTCAGGCAACAGTTTAGTCTGCTCAAAGCTGCATAGTTCAAAAGGCTTCATTTGCCAGAAATATTTCACTCAGCTCAAACTGCATGACTTTTGGATATTCTTTTTCTTTGGCCCAATATGAACCCAAAATGTGAATTACTTTGCCTCTTTTGTGATGAAAAAAGCCATAAAAATAATGCATACTTGTGATGGGAGGGCAATAGCCAATTCCTACAGTCAGTGCACCACCTTCTTCTGAAGCTGTCATCTGGATGCAAGTGATCTCTAGATCCATCTGGACTGTTTCTTTCAAGCTGTTCCACAGATTCTTCACAGTCATGTGCTTTCTGCTTTCTTATGGTCCCATCACAGTAACTTCATCAATCCTCCCTCCCTGCACCAAACCAGATGATGCTTAACTTCTACATGCTGCTTCCAACTTACACTTTTTCCCTGCCTTTGAATACGTTAATTTTTTTTGTAGAATTTCACAGGTTTTCAGCTCCAGTAGGAGGTAAGGATTTAATGAAGGTTGTATGGTCTGATCTGTATTTTTCTAGCCTTTTCTGCCTAATAGAATGGGAAGGCTTGGAAAGGACTGCTGAGGACCATCAAGTCCAACCACCCTGCCAAAGTAGGATCACCTAAGACAGGTCAAACAGCAATGCTTCCAGACGGGTATTGAACATCTTCAGAGAAAGAGACTCCATAACATCTCTTGGCAGCTGGCTCCAGGGCTCCAGCACCGTCACAGCAAATATATTTCTCCTTATGTTGAGGTGGGACTTTCTGGGTTCCTGTTGGTGTCTATTGCGCCTTGTCACAGGACACCACTGTAAAATGACTGGCCACTCCTTCTTCACACCCTTAAGTATTTAAAAACATTATAAAGGTCTCTCAGCCTTCTCTTCTCCAGATTAAATAGACCCAGGTCCCTCAGCCTTTCCTCATCAGACAAATGTTCTAGTCCTTTCATCATCCTGATAACCTCTGTTGCACACTCTCTAGAATATCCCTGTCCCTCTTGAACCAGGGAGTGCAGCACTGGACACAATACTCTAAATGTGGTCTCATTAGGGCAGAGTAGAGGAGCAGGAGAACCTCCCTTGATCTGCTGACCACACTGTTCTTAATGCACCTCAGGAGACCATTTGCCTTCTGGGCCACAAGAACACTTTGCTGTGCCATGGATAGCTTACTGTCCAACAGGATTCCAAGGTCCTTCACTATGGAGCTGCTTTCCAGCAGGTCAGCCCCTAGCCTGTACTGGTCTATGGTGTCATTCCCATCCAGGTGCAGGACTCTACACTTACACTTAGGTTCAACTCAAGTTGAAACTCCTTTCTGATTTTCTGTTTCAAGAATTAAGTCACTTTCACAATTCCTTTGTAATATATTCTGTCCACTCCTTGTTCTCCAGCATTTCTAGGAATTCATCCTGCCTTCCTAATTGACCTGTCATTTACAGCCTATGTCTGTAACTCCTGGGTGGATACACAGTAACCATTCTGCATTTTGATGAAGAAAGCAGAAAATTTCAGATCTGCAATGCTCTGGAGACAACGAGCTGTCTGCAGGCAAGATGCAATTATTATGATTCAGACTGGTTAATAAGCTGTCCTTGCTCACCAAACGTACGTTGGGGATTTTGAGTGTGAGTTTAATTTGTTTGGATCAATCTACTACAGCAGTGCTAGAGCTAAATTAATCTTTTTCCACATGCAGCTAAAATTTGTGATAAATTGAAATTGTATTAGTCAAGGGCAAGACTCCATCACAAAATCCAGGCCTACCTAATTGCTTAATTAGCTTTATAAATATTTATTTTTATGAAATGAAGACAGTGTTGAGGATCTCAGTCCTTTTCCAATCCTATGAAGGTGTAACTCAAGCTTCTCTCTCAGTAAGGGTGGTGAGATGCTGGAACAGGTTGGACAGAAAGGTTGTGGATGCCTCCTACCTGGTTGGATGAGGCCTTGAGCAACCTGCTCTAGTGGAAGGTGTCCCTGCCCAATGCAGGGGTTGGGGGGTTAGAGATAAGTGATCTTTCAGGTCCCTTCCAACCCAAACTATGTTATGAGTCTATGATCTTAGTCTGTGTTCAGTCCTATGAAATTGTAATGTAGACTCTTCTCTCCAGAAAAAAAACTCTCTCTTTGCCTTCCTCCTTCTCACACATACATACTTCAACTCAAGGCTTATGAGGAGATCATTCCAAACCACGGAACACATTAAAAGCAGATACCTATGTGGGTGTAATCACCTCTCAGAACCTGAGATTTGTGTCATTTCTGCCTGGTATATACCTGTCACAAATTTTCTGTCAAGCATATTATTTTTAATCTTAATTTTGCCTGTAGCATCCATAGCTCTTATGTCCTTTGCCTGACTCGAGTTTTCAACAGTAGAGTTGAAAGAGTTAACATCTTAGGTTGCAGGTCCAGGGAATTTACTAATAGAAAGCCGGATGAAGAATCAACATAATTTCCTTGACATTCCTTCCCCATACTCATTGCACATGAGCTGTTAATGACCACCTTTTGGTAGAGCTCCATTAGAAGGATCACTCCAACAAAACATGTCGAAGAAGCCAACGAATTTAAACGCTGATCATATCTCCGTGCTAAACCCTGAAAGATTTCCATGCTCTCCTCTGTGTGAATTGAAGTCTTGGTTCTGGCTGTGGCTCTGCTGGTGTCTGGTTTGTAGAAAAATGCCTCGAGCAGAAGATGATTTCCCTGTAATTCCTCAATCCAATCAAACTAGGAAATGCAGTGCTGTTTGTGCCAGGGTCTAACGCTGCTCAGCATGTGTGAGTGCAACATTCCTTGGCATGCTGGCAGTTGTGTTGGATCACAATACAGATCAATTACCTCTACTAGAAAACTGTGCCTTCTCTTATAGGGTCTTCAGCTTTAATGAAGATCAGTTGTGACAAAGCCACATGGAGTAATGGCAGTAGCAGAAAGAAATTGCTTTCTGCAAACGAAAAGGCTTTTAAAAAGTCACAAAAAGGACTATGGGAGCCATGGGGTGCCTTTTCTACCCTAACATTTTGGCATTGCTCTGTGGAACCTTCTGCTATCAGCATGGAATGAAAAATTGCAACTGACATCTCCACCTGGCATTTGTCTCTATTCATGATTAATGCAGGGGCTGTGTTCTCTTGGCTTAGTCTCCACCTGTCAGCTACTCTTTAGGAGGAAAGAGAGCAGGCAGAAACAAAAGGGATGTAGGCTTCTTTATTTTGAACCACATTTCCACTGAAATCTGTAGATGAAGGCCAAATCCACATCTTCATGGAAACAATTTCACTGTGGATCTGCTTGTCACATCTCCTTCAGATCTGCTGTCCCGTTCGTTTATCAATTATGGAAATTCTTTTGCCGGTGTTTTTACATCAGGAGCTAGAAATCAGGTTTTAAATTTGCCCTGTCCTTCAAAGAGGATGGAAAGCTTGAAGTATAGGTGTCCCTCCCCAGCTCTCTTGTAGGCCTCCTTCAGGTACTGGAAGGCTGCTATAAGGTCTTCAGAGAGCCTTCTCTTCTCCAGGCTGAACAAATCCAGCTCTATCAGCCTGCTCCCTTAGGCAGGTGCTCCAACCTGATCACGGCTGTGATTTCCTCCAGCTGATTCTTGGCTTCACAGATTACATCAGGTTGAAAAGAACACTCAAAGGCCATCTTCTACAATCTTCCTGCAGTGAGCAGGGACATCTCCAATTAGACCAGAGTTGTTTCACAACACTCTGGAGCACACAGAGGTGCAGTTTGCACCTACCCATGGGGTACTGTGCAGGCCTGTCATGACTGAATTTACTCTGGGGAAAATTTGCCTCTTTTGCTATCATTAGAAGTGATTCAAAGATCAGAGTCATCTCCAACAGAGTGGCAGCTGCTATTTTTTGCTCTGCCATCTGTCAGTGCGGATTCACGGATTCACAGATTGCATCAGGTTGAAAGGGACCCTCAATGGTCATCTTGTCTAACCTTCCTGCAGTCATCAGGGACACCTCCAACTACATCAGGCTACCCAAGAACAAATCAAGTACGATCTTGAATGTCTCCAGGAATGAGGCCTCAACCACATCTCTGGGCAACCTGTTCCAATATTTCACCACCCTTATTGTGAAGAATTTCCTCCTAATGCCCAACCTAAATCTACCCTGATCCAGTTTTAAACCATCCTCCCTCAACCTGTCACTACAAGCCCTTCTAAACAGTTCTTCCCCAGCCTTCACTTAGGTCCCCTTCAGATATTGAAATGCAGCTCTAAGGTCTCCTTGGAGCCTTTTCTTCTTCAGGCTGAACAACACCTATTCCTTCATCCTGTCCTCACAGGATATGTTCTCTAGCCCTCTGATTGTCCCTTCTCCAGACCCACTCCAGCAGGTCCCTGTTTCTCTTGTTTTGGGGGTCCCATAGATGAACACGGTACTCCAGGTGAGGTCTCACCAGAAGAGGACAGTGGCAGAATCACCTCTCTCAAGGTGCAGGCTATGCTTCTTTTGATGCAGCCCAGGATGCCATTGTAATCCTGGGCTGCAATTGCTCATTGCTGGCTTATGTCCAGCGTCTTAACCCCCAGCAGCCCAGTACAGTGCAGGGCAAGTCTAACTCAGTAACAGCTAAACATCAGCTCTCTGAGCCCAGGCTTGCACTGGGAGTCCTGCTCCTGGTGATGCCAGATTAGTTACTGCAAGAGCAGGAGTTTTTGTGTAGCACAGAAAACCAGCAGAAGAGATGAGGCACAGTCATGAGCAAGGCACAGATGGATGTAAGTATCATGAGAATCCCATCAGTTCTCTGACCTCAAGTCCATGTTTCTGTAAACATGTATCTTGGCAGCATTTCTCAATAGGATGAAATGCAAGCCCTTTGTCATTTATCTCAGCTGTCTTGTTGTGTTATCTTACAAATGATTGCTGTTAATTCTGTGTTTAATTGTGCTTAACAAAATTTATTTGCTGTCCAGTGATTTTAACTGTTGAACGTAACAAAATATGGTTGTTTTCTCTTCTGCTTCCTTCTGCTTCTCATTTGTGGATGCTGAAAGCAGCTGGACCTGTTCCATGTGAATGAAAGCAATTATAGGCATGTACGAAAAATTAATTAATCTCAAGAAGGCATTTTGTGTGGATCTATTCCTGGAATCTTCTTCACAAATTGTCTTCTTCATGAATTGTCTTTTCTTCTGTCCCTACAAAATCACTTCCATCTAATTTTCCATCACAAACCTCTTGTCTGTTAACCTGCCTCCTTCTTCTCACTAACAGAGACTGGAAGCAAAATGTCCTTCAAGTAAACTGGGCACAGTTACATGTTTCTTAAACCAGCGTGCCTGTCCCAGATGTACTGGAGGAAGGGAAAGCTCTGAATATTTCAAGTGCAAGTGGAACACTGGGACCATTTCTCACAGTGGGAGACCAAAAGAGAGCAATTCTGCTCTGTGTCATTGCTCCTTACTGTTTAAACGCACTGAATCCAAGCTCCAACACAGAGGATAGGTGTATTCAAGGTCAGGCTGGACGAGGCCTTGAGCAGCTTGGTTTAGTGGAAGGTGTGGCTGGTCATGGTAGGAGATTGAAACTAGATGATCTTCAAGGTCCTCTCCAACCCAAACCGTTCTGTGATTTTATGATTCCAGGCTTTCTAGCAACAGAAGTCTCCTAGGCAGAAGGACACTGTGTATCATACCGTCGTTGTGGTCCCAGCAAAAATCTTCCTGTCTGATTATGGAGATTATGGAGACCTTTGCACAAGTTTGGTTGCAGTGGGGTTTAGGTCAGCCACTGGAATAGGCTGCCCAGGAAGGTGGCAGAGCCACTGTCCCTGAAAGTATTTAAGAAACATGTGGATGTGGCACTTTGGGATGTGGTTTAATGGCCATGGTGGTGCTGAGTTGACAGTTGTACCTGATGATCTTAGAGGTCTTTTCTAATCAATACAATTCTGTGACTCTATGATGCAGAATGAGAAAGCCACATAAAAAAAAAAAAATTAAAAAAAAAATAGAAAGATTAAGTTACTGCTTATGCAACTGTAACAAACTTCACCCTCGTTCTTCACTAACTTTAAAGTTTATGACTTGAGAGTGTAGAGCTCCATGCCATCCTAATTAGAATGCCAGGGGAAAGAAATTATGTCGATCTTTGTTTAGTATTCTATGGAAGTGTTAAGTCCTACAAGAGTGTCAGAGAGACCTCTCTAGGGAAGGAGGGGAGCTAAGGAAGCATCATGATAATTTAATGCATACAAATGCTGTACAAGAATAGCTAGTGAAGATGCTGCTGGTGTGATAGGCACTTTTCATTTGGCTCCTGCATTGGCCCTCTTTGTGAGTGTCTTCTGCAGAGTGTTAAATGTGTGATTAATACAGTGCAGAAATGTGCACTTGCCGTATTATTAAAATTTAGCACGGCATTAGCTTTCAAAAATGAGTAACAAGTTTGAGTCAAAGCTTAAAAGAATGAGTGTTTTGTGAGGACCTCCATCCCCGTCATATAAAGCACTGAAATGATTCTCAGTATTATTTCATTAGAGCTTTTTAATTACTACGGCAGATAAGCAGGACTGGCCATTATCTTTGCAGAACATTTGTATGAATAATGTCACACAATTTGCAATGATCGCTACGGAGTCTTCTGCTCCTGTTAAGAGCTTAATTTAAGCTGATGTGCGACCGCCAGTCTTTTGCAGGCCAGAAGTTTCCCCGTATCTTTCTACTGGGCTCCCAAGTGGAAGCCATCTTTATCCATCTCTTCCCCTTAGCAGTAAGTTATCCATCAGACAGCAGTGTACCCTTGTGGCCAAGAAGGCCAGTGGTATCCTGGGATACATTAAGACTGGGGCCAGAAGGCAAGGGAGGATCTCCTGCCCCTCTACTCTGCTCTGGTAAGACTACATTTGAAGTATCATGTCCAGTACTGGGCTGTACAGTTCAAGAGTGACAGGAATCTACTGGAGACAGTCCAGTGGGGGCTACAAGGGTGATAAAGGGACAGGAACATCTGTTTGATGAGGAAAGGCTGAGAAATCTGAGGCTTTTTAGACCAGAGAAGAGAAGGCTAAGAGGGGATCCGATCAATGTTTACAAATATCTGAAGGGTGGATGTCAAGAATAAGGTGCCAGTCTTTTTTCACTGCTGCCCTGTGATAGGACAAGGGGCAATAGATACACAGAAAGCTCCACAGCAGTGTGAGGAGAAACTGGAGCCCTGGATCAGGCTGCCCAGAGACATTGTGGAGTCTTCTTCTCTGGAGACTTTCAAGACCCATCTGGATGCTTTGACATAGAGGTTAGACTTGATGATCTTCAGAGGTCCTTTCTAACCGCTACCATTCTGTAATTCTATGTTTCCATGAATATGGCCAAAGAAACAGAAAATTGCTCACCTTTTTTACTTTTGTAACAAGTCAGCTGTTTGCAGAATGCCAGACATTGTTGCAATCCAAAGCTATGCTTTCAATTACTAACCTGATAATTTAGTTGGTTTTTTTTTTCTTTTTTGGTTGGTTTTGGGTCTTGTGGTTTTTGTTTGGGTGGTTTTTTTGGTTTTTTTTTGGTTTTTTGGTTTTTTTTTTGCTTTGTTGTTGCTGTTGCTTAGATATGTACTATGAAGCCCAGCATTTTATTTCAAAGTGCAGTTTTAATAGTTTGCTAGTGAGATATTTGTAGTTAAAATAAGAGATGAGAAAATGAAGAGTTCACATTCCCCATATATTCCATCTTATCAATCATCTAAAAAAAAAAAAAAAACCCCCAAAAAAAGAAAAAAAAAAAAAAAAACAAAAAAAAGCCTCCAAACAAGCAAAAAAAAAAAAAAAAGCCAAATACTAACACTAGATTTGATGTAGAAATTGCTCTAGTCTTCTCACACTCCCTCCCTGGAAGTATACAAGACCAGATTGGACGAGGCCTTGAACAACCTGGTCTGGTGGAAGGTGTCACTGCCCAATGGCAGTTGGGGTTAGAACATGATGATCTTTAAAGCCCCTTCCACCCCAAACCATTCTAGGAATCTATGATAATGCTACAGAAGTCTCAGAATCCCTTCCTCACTGCTTCTGGTCTGCAGTGTTATCCAGAATTGCACAGTTCAGGCAGGAATGATTTTTTTTTTAGTGAATAAGCTAAGTCAATGATTATTTGTGGCTATCTTGTGTCCTACAGGGTTCTGCAGTTTATCTGTAGGAGATTGCCTCTCTGTATTCGGAACACACAGAATTGAAACAATGAGGAAATTCTGGGATTGTAGAAGCACCACAAGAAATTATCCCCATTCTAGCTTGTAATGAGGTTTTTTAAGTGCTGCTGAGAAGAATTCAAATATCTGTATTGGCTTCAAACAAGTTTTTGTCCTTGAATTATCTTGATGCCATTCAGTTCAGGATAGTTCAATATTTTCATTATAACATCAGAATATTCAGAATGCAACACAGAAAAGGGTCGTTAAGACCCATTGCACTCCCTCTTTGCTGGTTAAGGCTGTATTGTTCCTTAAATTCTATTCTTGTGTGGTTTGGCGGCCCTGGATAAATATTTATTAGGCTGGTGTTAAAAAAGGAACAGCCACAGGAAAAGAGCCACACAGCATGAAGAAGAGAAGGCATCAGATTTTGGAAGGTGGTATATTTGGATCCTGGTGTTTATGTCAAAATATGTCAGGAATTTCTTAAAGTACATGAGGGTGATTCCCACCAATATGTATGAAATGGTTAGTAAGGTTGTCTGCTTCTGTCTTCAGAAAGAGGAAGAAGGAGGACCCAGGCAACTACAGAGCAATCAGCCTCACCTCCATCCTTGGGAAAGGTAATGGAACAACTGATCCTCAGCTCTGTCCTTAAGCATATCAAGGACAAGAGTGTCATTAAGGAGCAGTCAACATGGTTTTACCAAGAGGAAGATATGTTTGACCAACCTGATAGCTTTTTATGAAGACATAAACATGTGGATAAATGATGGTAGAGCTATGGATGTGGTTCATTTTGATTTCAGTAAAGCAGTAAAGAGTAAAACTCTCATAGCCTGTCCTCATAGAAGTGCTCCAGCTCTCTGATCAGGGCCAGGAAGATGATCAGAGGGCTGGAGCACCTCTCCTACAAGGACAGCCTACAAGAGTTGGGGCTTTTCAGCCTGGAGAAGAGAAGGCTTTGAGGAGACCTTGTAGTGGCCTTCCAGTATCTGAAGGAGGCCCACTGGAAGCCTGGGGAGGGACTATTTACAAGGTCTTGTAATGACAGGACAAGGAGTAATGGGTTTAAACTGGAAGAGGCGAGATTGAAACAGAATGTTAGGAGGAAGTTCTTTACAGTGAGGGTTGTGAGACACTGGAACAGGTTGCCCAGGGAGGTTGTGGCTGCTCCCTCCCTGGAGGTGTCCAAGGCCAAGTTGGATGAAGCCTTGAGCGACCTGTTCTAGTGGGAGATGTTCCTGCCTGTGGCAGGGACTTGGAACTAGATGATCTTTGAGGTCCCTTCCAACCTAAACCATTCTGTGATTTGACACTGTCTCCCACATCATCCTTCTGTCTAAACTGAGACTGTGTGGTCTGGATGATCGGGTAGAGAGGTGGATTTGGAACTGGTCAAAGTAAAGAAGTCAGAGACTTGTGGTCAATGGTACAGAGTCTAGTTGGAGGCCTGTATCTAGTGGAGTCCCTCAGAGGTCAGTACTGGGACTGGTACTATTCAATATATTCATCAATGACCTGAATGAGGGTACAGAGTGCACTGTCAGCAAGTCTGTTGATGACAAATCTGGGTTGAGTGGCTGCCACACCAGAGGGTTGTGCTGCCGTTCAGTGAGATTTAGACAGGCTGGAGAGATAGGCAGAGAGAAATGTAATGAAGTTCAACACGGGAAAATGTAGAGTCTTGAATACAGGAAAGAACAACCCCAGGTATCAGTATAGGTTGGGAACTGACCTGCTGGAGAGCAGTGAAGGGGATCTGAGTGTCCTAGTGGATGGAAGGATGACCATGAGCCAGCAATGTGCTCCTGTGGCTAAGAAGGCCAATGTCATTCTGGAGCGTATTCAGAGGGGTGTGGTTAGTAGGTTGAGAGGGGTTCTGCTCCCCCTCTACTCTTCCCTGATGAGTCCACATCTGGAATACAGTGTCCAGTTCTGGGCCTCTGTCACACTCCAGCCAGCTGGGGTGTTGGTTCTACTATTGGTGTTCTCCAGAACAGAATTAAGACTCAAAACGGAGTCAGGCACCAAGTAACTTTATTTGCCCACCAACAAGTATGCAAACATGAAGGAGAGAGAGAGAGAGAGAGGGGAAAAGAGAGAAAGGAAGAAAAGAAAAGTTCAGGTACTATAGCTACCTCCAAAATGGATTCCCAGAATTCCAAAGGTTCAATTCTTCCTCCAGCTTGGATGGAAGCTGAGGCATAGGAGGTTCCGTGGAAACATGAGGAAAAATTTTTTCACTGTGAGGATGACAGAACACTGGAACAGGCTGCCCAGGGGAATTGTGGAGTCTCCTTCTCCGGAGATGTTTAAAACCCACCTGGATGCGTTCCTGTGTGATCTGGTATAGGTGATCCTGCTCTGGCAGGGGGCTTGGACTGGGTGATTTTTCAAGGTCCCTTCCAACCCCTAACATTCTGTGATTCTGTGAAAATAAGGGATAACTTTCTAGTCCTGAAAGTCTGCTCCTGTCACAGCCTGAATTTGTGTCATGAGGTTTAGAATTGTAGAATTATAGAATGGTCTGGGTTCAAGGACCTCCAAAGATCATCTAGTCCAAACTCCTCTGCATTCAGCAGGGACATCCTCAACTAGATCAGGTTTCCCACAGCCCTGTCAGGCCTCACTTTGAATGGCTCTGGGGATGGAGCCCTAACCACCTCCCTGGGCAACCTGGTCTAGCATTCCACCACACTCATAGTAATGAACTTGTTCCTAATATCCAATCTAAATCTGCTCTTCTCTAGTTTGAAGCCATTGCCCCTCATTCCATCTCTGCAGGCTTTTGCAAACAGTCTCTCTCCGTCTTTCTTGTAGGTCCTCTTCAGGTACTGGAAGGCTGCTATTAGATCTCCACGGAGGCTCCTCTTCTCCAGGCTGAACAACCCCAGCTCCCTCAGCCTGTCCTCCTAGCAGAGGTGCACCAACCCCCTGATCGCTTTTGTGACCCACCTGTGGATCTGCTCCATCAGGTCCATGGCCTTCCTATACTGAGTGCTCCAGACCTGGACACAGCACTCCAGGTGAAGTCTCGCCAGAGCAGAGTCAAGTGACAGAATCACCTCTCTGGATCTGCTGGCAACACTTCTTTTGATGCAGCCTGGGATGCGATTTGCCTTCTGGGCTGCAAGCACACACTGCCCGCTCGTGACCAGCTTCTCACCCATCAGCATCCAGGCCTGTATTGATAATGAGGATTGTTTCAGCACAGGTGCAGAACCCTGCACTTGCTCTTTTTGAACCTCATGAGGTTCAACTGAGCCCACCTCTCCAGCCTGTCCAGGTCCCTCTGGATGACGTTCTATCCCTTTGGTGTATCAACAACAGCACTCAGCTTGGTGTCATCTGCAGACTTGTTGATGGCACACTCAATCCCACTCTCTATAGTACTGACAAAAATATTAAATATCACAGTTCCCAGTATAGACCCCTGGGGACACCACTTGTCACTGCTCTCCACCTGGACTTCAAGCCATTGAGCACCACCCTCTGGATGTGACCATCCAGCCAACTCCTTATCCACTGAACAGCCCACCGATCAAATCCATATCTCTTCAAGCCAGCCAGTAGGATGTTGTGCAGGACCATGTTAAAAGCCTTGCAGAAGTCCATCTAGATCACATCCACAGCTCATCCCTTATCTGCTGACATAGTCACTTTATCATAGAAAGCCTCTAGGATAGCCAGGCAGGATTTGCCCCTAGTAAAGCCATGCTGGCTGTCTTGAATCACCTCCGTTTCCTCCACGTGCCTTATGTAGTGGGTCTGCAGTGACCTGCCCCCCCACCTTTTAAAACCCCAGCTAAAACTCAGAAAAACACACTGGAAGTTAATAAATGAAGCTTTATATTTACAGCAATGTGAATATACAAGCAAATATTTACAAGATATAACAGATATTTACAGAAATATACAGTAAAAAAGAAATACAGACACCACACCCCTCCTGGAGACCAAAATCCCCAAGAGAGGGAAACCAAACCCCCCCACCACCACCTTTCCCTCCTTCCCCCAGCTTTATCTCACCACTTGATGATGCTGCAGATAAGCTGAAGATCAGTCAGAAAGATTAGTGGCAGGAAGGAATGAATGGTTTTAGTGATTTTACTCTGAATTAGTTCAAAGGTAGAGAGACAAAGGAAAGAAGCTGCTGAAGCCTGCACGGACCCAGAGCCGACTGACTGCGCAAGCACACTGGCTTATCTGGATGTTTTGGGAACATTCTACAACAACCTTCTTTCTTCTCTCTCAGTGAAACTGGGTGAAGTGACACGCTATGTTTAATTTCTCACTCTCAGGCAACAGTCTAATTTCTCACACAAATTCTCCAATTAGCTCAAACCAACACAGCCTTACCATGTCATCTAGGAGGATCTGTTCCATTTTCTTTTCAGGCATGGAAGTGAGGCTAACAGGTTGGTAGTTCCTAGGGTCCTCCTTTCTGTGCTTTTTAAAAAGAGAAAATGTTTGCTTTCTTCCAGTCCCCAGAGACTTCACCTGACTGTCAGGATTTTTCAAAGTAGTGGCTTGGCAACTCCATCAGCTAATTCCCTCAAGTCTCCGGGATGCATTTCATCAGGTCCCATGGATTGTATATCTTCAGGTTCCTCAGATGCTCACAGACCTTGTCTTCACTTACAGTGGGAGGGACTTTTTCTCCCTGGTCTCCAGCTTTTGTGCCATCAATATGAGACCCATGAGGAGAGGGGTTACCAGTGAAGACTGAGGCAAAAAACTTGTTGAGAATTTCAGCTTTCCCCTCGTCCATTGTTCCTAGTTCCCCACTGTTGCTTATCAGGGGGAAGTTGCATGCTTTGGCCTTCCTTTTCTGGTTAATGTACCTGTAGAAGCCTTTCTTGTTTTTCTTTACATCCCTTGCCAAGTTCAGTTCCAACTCCACCTTGGCCTTCCCTATACTCTTCCCAGGATGCCTGTCCCTTCTTCCATTTCCTGTGTAGCTCCAGCTTGCCCTTTAGTTTGACAAGCAAGTTTCAGCTCAGCCATGGTGGTCTCTTGCTTTCCTTGCCCAATTTTTTACATGCAGAAACATCTCTCATGCTCTATACAAAGCAGACTTAAAAATCTACCAGGTCTCTTCTGCTCCCTTGTCCCTGAGGTCAAGGGATCCCATGGCACCCTATTTACTGACTCCTTGAAGAGCTAGAAGTTTGGTTTCCTAAAATTTAGAATCCTAACTGTGCTTCTAATGGACTTCATACACCTTAGGACAGTGAATTGCTCTAGTGCATGATCGTTGCAGCCCAGGCTGCCTTCAACTTTTACATTCCTGATTACTTCACTTGCATTTGTGGCCAACAGGTCAAATAATACATTCCCTCGTGTAGGACTGTTAATTTCTTGGCTTGAGTTAGAAATTAGGAAAAAATTCTCTTCTGAAAGAGTGGCCAGGAATTGGAAAACTCTGCCCAGGGAGTTGATGGAGTCGCCACCCCTGGAAGTGTTCAAAACATGTGGACATGGCACTTTGGGACATGGTTTAATGACCATGATGGTGTTAGGCTGATGGTAGTACTTGATGATATTAGAGGTCTTTTCCAACAAAATGAATGTGGTGATTCTCTGATAGTTCACAGGGCATACACAATAAGCATAACAATCACCAAGTCACTCTTCACAGAGGTGACACACTTGGAGTAATCTTTTTCCCCCACACACTTTTTCTCCACAGGATGCCTTGTGGAAAAGCAAATAAGTACTAATCACTAATACTAATCACTAATAAATTTGTGAGCTGGAATTATCTGTTTGCAGGGAGACATGTAAGCAAAATCTGACAATAAGTTATTAAAAAAACCCCACCAACCTATAAATAAGAAGAAACAAACATAAAGCAGCCACTAGCAGAATAAAAAATTTGCCAGTTATTGATAGTATCATAGAATCATAGAAGGTCTTCAGTTGGAAGGGATTTTAGAGATAATCTACTCCAATCTCTCTGCCGTGGTCAGGGACACCTCTCAACTAGACTTGGCTGCTTGAGGCCTCATCCAACCTGGCCTTAAACACCCCCAGGGAGGAGGCATTCACAACCTTCATGGACAGCCTATTCCATATTCCCACAACCCTTCTACTGAAGAACTTCTTCCTAAGATCCAGTCTGAACTTACTCTCCCTCATCTTAAAGCCATTCCTTCTTGTCCTATCGCTAGACACCCTTATGAGGAGTCCCTATCCAGCTCTCCTGTAGGATTCTTTCAGGTATTGGAAAGCAGCTCTAAGGCCCCCATGGAGCCTTCTCTTGTCCAAGCTGAACAACTCCAGCTTTCTCAGCCTATCCTTAAAGCAGAGATACTCCAACTACTGGGTCACTTTTGTGGCCCTCTGGACTCACTCCAACAATTCTGCATCCTTATGACGGGGACAGCAGAACTGGATGCAGTATTTGATGTGGAGCAGATTAAAGGGGCAAAATCACCTCTCTTGACCTGCTCGCTACATTCCTCTTGATGCAGCCTGGGATATGATTTGTTTTCTGGACTGTGTGAGCATACCGCTGGCTCATGATGAGCTTCTGATAGGCTTCAACACCCAATGTTTCCTGGGGGTTTCCTGGGTTTCAGTGCCTACACTGTGACAGACTTTATTTCAAGGGACCAGAAAGGTGAGATGTAACTCATCTTTGACCAGCTACATGAGCACAGCCAGCTGGGTGTGGAAGGATATGCTGTACTTTATTTTCTCATCACTTGAGAAATCTTAGACTCATGAAATGCATCAGGTTGTAAGGGACCTCAGCAGTCATCTTGTCCAACTTCCCTGAAGTAAGCAGGGACATCTGCAACTAAAACAAGTTGCTCAGAGCCCTATCAAGTTTGACCTTGAATATCTCCAGGGATGAAGCCTCAATAACACCTCTCTAGACAACCTGTTCTTTGTTCAGAACTGATTACTATTCTGCTCAAACAAGAAAGTCCTTGACCAGAAAAGAGAGAAGGATCATGAAGAACCATTCTTTGGTCCGGTGGCTTGCAAAGAGCTTTTTCTTCTTTGCATTTTTGAAGCGATCAGTGCAGCATGAGTATCCACACCACACCTCAGTTTCAAGGTGATCTCAGTTCCACTGTTTGCTGCAACTCTAGGAGTGGTGTTTGCATAGAGCCTGCTGAGGAATGCTACTCACAGGGCCAATTCTATCTGTTCATGTGCTAGTGTGTCCATGTCAAAGCTAGAGGAGCTGCACAACAAGACCACAGGAGGATCCATCTCTGTTGCCTCTTTCCAGCTTTTACCTCATGCTTGACAACTCTTCAGCTGTGTCAGAACATCTTCCTAACCAATTCAAGGCCAAAAGGAAGACTGCATCTATGTCATTATTGCTTCACTTTCTTCCTTTGTAGCTTTCTTCCACAGGTATGCCCAAACCCATATTTTTGACATCACACCCTATAAAAATCATGGTTCAGGAAAAGGCATTTTCCTTCCGGCAGTGTTTCTTCAAATATCCTTAGAGCTGGGGAACAGATGTAAGGACTGGATGGGATGTAAAGAGTGAAATGACTTTCAGAAGTAGCAAAGCACCATGAATTGGAGACAGTAGTTCTCTGTACATTCCTCTGCTATTGCTTGAGACTGTCTCTCTGTGAGGTGTTGTGGAGAAGGTTTGCTGTCTCTGAGATGGAAGCGTGGTCTATTGGAGGAATTATGTATCAGAAGTTTCTACTGTGATAGCTGAGAGGCAGGGATGGGGAAGAAGTTCTTTGAACTTGTTTTGCTGGATTTTTTTTCCGTTTGATCAAATGACCCCTTTAAAACAGTACGGGCTGATTTATTTATCTGAACAGGCACCAGGGGCATTTTATTCAACTGCAGAAAAAGTGCAGCCGAAGTTGCCACAGGTATAATAAAAGCTTTTCTATTCTAAGCAGCTGCCCATCAAGTGTCTTACAATAAATTCATTTCAAGTGAAAAGATCACCAATGACACCTCTTCATTCATCTCTACCAACTTAGATTTGGACAAAGGGTGTGATATAAGACTCACTGAGTTTATCATCGCTACTAAATCCCAGACCTTTCCTATCTCTGCGCATGATTTAAGGAAATATGGTTGTGCCCTCAAATAGAAAATGGTTTGTGGGGTGGTTGCTTTTTGAAGAAATATCCTAAGGCTTGTAGATCTGCCTGTGATAAACCTGCTAATCCACAGGGGGGAGTAGTTACAATGTTGTTTGTAGGGTGGAGGTGCTGGTCTGTGATGTCTTTTATGTGCTTGGGTAGGTGGAGTCACCATCCCTGGAGGTGTTAGAAAAATGAGTAGATATGACACTTTGGGGTATGGTCTAGTGGTCATCGAGGTGTTGGGTAGAAGATTGGACTTGATGATGTTACAATTCTTTTCCAACTGTAATGGTGCTCTGATTTTATGATTTTTGAATAAGGCTGCTAATCCCAGCTAAGGTCTGAAAGAGCAATTAGTGCAGTGCAGGTTTCTTTCTTCAGCTCAGACACATTGGATTTTTTGGACAAAGTGATGATGGGACTGTGTATAAATAATACTTGAACTGCAGAAGATAATTTCCTAAACAGGGCACGAAGAATACAAATAGGATTTTGGATACTGGATGTCAGCTAATTTGATTTTATCTGTGCAGGTTATATTCCAACTCTTGTTCATCTTGTAAGTAGGAGAACAGACATTGATGAGTTGCTTTAGATTAAAATTAAAAATAGGACCAATATAATGCAGGTCTCCAAACTCAATTAAAAGTCGTTACCATCTTTTAAAAACTTTTTCAAGAGAGGGAATGGCAAGATTACACTTGTGCATGTTCTTACAAGTTCTTCTCTCTTGGCATGCAAGCAAGTTGCCAGTCATCGTAGCAACTGTTTTGGCAGTACCTTTCTGACACTTCTGTGTAGGAGGTGTGAGAAAAAATAGGGAGTTTGCTCTTTGCAGTAATCATTCCTTCAAGAAGTGATTTTCGAGGTGAAGATGCTTTCTATAGAGCTAAGCAATGGGGTTTGTCAGAGATCCAAAGGAGGAAATGCCATCCAGAGGGGCTTCAGCTTGAGATATGGGCCCAACACAACAATCATGAAATTCAACAAGGCCAAGTGCAAGGTCCTGCACCTAGGTCGGGACAATCACTAGCACAAATACAGGCTGGATGAGGAGTGGCTCAAGAGCTGCCCAGATGGACTTGGGAGGTGTCAGTTAATGAAAAACTCAACATGAGCAGACAACGTGTGCTTGCAGCCCAGAAGGTAGCCATGTTCTGAGCAGCATCAAAAGAAGCATGATCAACAGGATGAGGGAGATGATTCTACCCTCTGCTATGCTCTGCTCTGGCAAAACCTCACTTGGAGTACTGTTTCCAGTTTTGGGGTGCTCAGCATAAGAAGGAAATTGAACTGTTGAAACAGGTCTGGAGGAGTCTGTGAAGACAATCCAAGGGTTGGAACACCTCTCCAATGGGAACAGACTGAGTCAGCTGGGTTTGTCCACTCTAGAGAAAAGTCTCTAGGGAGACCTTAGAGAAGCATTCCAGTACCTGAAGGGAGCTAGAGGAGGGATTTTTTACAAGGGCTTGTAGTGATAGGACAAGGTTCAATGACTTTGAGCTGGAAGAGGGGAGATTTAGACTGGATATTAGGAAAAAATTCTTCACAGTGAGTGTGGTGAAGTACTAGAACAGGTTGCCCAGGAAGGCTGTGGGTGTCCCATGGAAGTGTTCAAGATCACGTTGGATGAGGCTTTCAGCAACCTGGTCTAGTGGAAGGTGTCCCTGCCCATGACAGTGAAGTTGGAACTGGATGATCTTTAGGGTGCATTCCAGCTCAAACCGTTCTATGAACCTATGAATCTATTAATTGTTAGTGCTATAAAATGGCTTTAAAAAAAATATATATATTATTTCTGGAGCAATGAACTGACATGAACCGACTCATATATCGGGTGTGATGCCTCTTCCACTAAACTGCAGCCTCCTGGAACTCAAATGCCTTTGGTGGCTTTCCTGACCTGTGCATAGATTTTGCAGCAGTTTAGAGTGGCAATATCAGGAAAGGCAAGAGCAGAAAAGAGGGTCAATGACTCCAACATGGATTTCTCCCTCATAATGACACCTGCAAGCCCTGGTGACATAGGTTTGTTTGGAAACAAGGCTCTGGACAAATCCTGTGAGTTCAGATAAAAGGGGACTGCTCTCTGCTTCCTCTGACTTCACAGGTTGCTCCAAGTGCAGCTTTAGCCCCTCCTCCAGAGCACTGAATGGATTCTCATTCTCCTCTCCTGGCTGATGGTAACGTAACAAACAAGGAGGCACGAGCATGCTGCACTTTGTTTTAAAAACGCACCTCAGATCTGAACCTACCTGAGGGTCCTTTGACCAAGCTTTCTTGAAGCCTGCTTCTAGTCCATTTCAAGTCTGCATTAAGAAAAAAACCTCAAATCTACCCTGGTTCCATCAGCAGGTGTAGCTTTGTTGAGAGGCAATGCCATTTCCCACTTCTTCTTGCTTCGCCCTAACAATTGGGTGGAATCCCAAAACACAGACTATGCCCTTCTTGGATAAACATTGGAGTTGGATATTTATTTTTTTTTTTCCTTCTTGGAATGTCCCTCATCTTCCGCCCCTTTTTTCAGACTAGCACATCTTAATGACCAAGCCTGTCATTTCCAGGAATGAGGCTTTTCAGCAATTTTCTTACATTGTAATTGCTGCTGCACAAGTTTTTTTTCTGTCACAGCTGACCTGATAGATTGAAGCAGCCTGAGAATTGTCATGAGGCAGAGTGGTCTGTGGTTACTCTAAACAGTACCTATGCATGTCCTTTGGTTGGATCTAACCCTTTGGCAATTATTGGGTGAATGAAACTAAACCTTAGCCTGGTCTTCTTCTCTAGAGACCTCCAAGACCCATCCGGATGTGTTTGCAGAATCACAGAATTATTGAGGGTGGACTAGATCTCTGAGATCATCAGGTCCAGCCTACGATCTAGTTCCCGTGTGACCTGCCCTACGTCATCCTGCTCTGGCAGTGGGTTTGGATTGGATGATCTTCAGAGGTCTCTTCTAGCCTCTGCCATTCTATGACTCTATGGTGAGAGAAGATGAGGGAGGAGAAGGAAACTCTGCAACCCTGAGTAATGAAAATGGAGATTGTGTTCTTATTTGTAGGAATATTATTTCTACCATCCAATAAATGAAGTGACTCTGAACTCTTCGTATGCTTAGCAAAAGTTAATTGTCCCAAATGGCACATGAGGAAAGAGCATGCTGGGGTTTCTTCCCCCTTAGGGTCACTCTGATAAATGTTTACAAATAACTTTAAAAAAATTCTGTTGGCTCTTCTAAATGAAAAGCAAGAAGTCAGTCCGTGTAGCTTTGGTATCATGTAACAGCAGCTGCCTTCTGAGGTCCCATAGCCAAAGCCAAACTGCATTCTCCCTATGGTGTAGAGAGGTGTAGGCCCTGTTCCATTAGCAAGCTTGTGGTAGACCTCTGAGCAGTGAGCCTCCTACCTGTTCTCCACTGCAAAGGTAATGCCTAAAATACTTAATCAGAGAATCGCAGAATTGTCTGGGTTGGAAAAGACTTCTAAGATCATTGAGAACCATCAACCCAAGACCACCATGGCCATTAAAGCATGTCCTAAAGTGCCATGTCCGCACATTTCTTGAACACCTCTAGGGATGATGACTCCACCACCTTCCTGGGCAGCCTGTTCCAGTGCTTGACCACTCCTGCAGCAAAGGAATTTTTTGTAATATCCAACTTAAAATTTCCCCTGGCACAATTTTAGGCCATTTCCTCTCCTTCTTCCATCTTATACTAGGGAGAAGAGACCAACCACCACCTCACTCCAACCTCTTTTCAAGGAGTTATAGAGAGTATTGAGATCTTCCCCTTAGATGTCTCCAGACTAAACAACCCACAATCCCTTGTCTGGTTCTTAGATAGTTCTACCTGCATTTTGAGGGTGCCAGACTCACAGCTTTCTAATGGCACCTGGCACAGTGGGTCCTTGGATTTATGATAATAATATTGACAGCAGTTGTAAGAGTGGTTTTTAAGCCTCTCCTGAACTAGCTCCCTGCTGAACAGCAGCTTTCAATCACAGCCAGGAAAGAGATGAATTATTCAGACAGGATCTCACAAGCTTATTCATCCCTGCCAAGGAGGCAGTGACTGGCATAAAATCACCTTACAGTGTCTGTTCGACCAGGAGTAAGCACATGATAATCTTGTAGCTCCTCTTAGAGAAAGGAGCTTTTACAGGTTGATCCTAGAAGGCTGAAATGCTCCAATCTATCCCTACTTCCTCCTCTATCCCTGTGTGGACTGGCATTCACAGAAGTGAAACTTACTCCTCATGGGAGGTGATGGTTCAGTCCATACTGGGATTGAGGAGGTGTTCAAGAAACATCTGGACATGGCCTTTTGGGGTGTGGTTTAGTGACCACAGCGGTGTGTGGTGGGGCAGGGCACTGTCCCACTGGAGGTTTGAATAGGGTGCGAACTTTGGCAGGGCACACCCACGTCCACTGCCCCACCAGAGGTGTGAATGGGGCAGGAAATGGTCTTCCTCCCTCCCCACCTCTGTCACCAGAGGCTTAGTACAATAGGTGTGAAGTGCCTTCTCCCGCCCTCCGTGGGCTTGAACAAGGAGGGAACAAATCACCTCAGTATATATATGGCAGCTGGACAGATTGCAGCAGGACCTTCACTGGGACTTTCACTCAGATGTGCACTCAGACCTGTACCGGGACCTGCACTGGGACCTGAACGGACCTGAACACGGACCTGGAGACACGAACCTCACATGGACTTTGAGCCGGACCTTGAGGAGCATCCTGGCTTCTTGCTGCAGGACCTGCCTCTAACGGTAAACCGCAGTCTTTTGCGGGAACACCGCAGAGCACCCCTGGCTTTCCCCTGCATTGCTTTGCAATCATGGCTTTGTGAAAGCTGTGCCTACAGTCATCTTGGACTCTGGCAGGCACTGGACTCTGGACACTGCCGTGAAAGAGACAGTCTCCCATCTGTAAGTAGGGCAAAGCTGTTTCATGCCCAAAACTTTCCATTTTTCCTGATTTTTCCTGAATTATAAGAAAAGGCATCCTTGTGAAGACTTTTCCTGACCGAATTAGAACCCAAACTTAAACCAATTTACACACAGATTGTGGGTAGGGCTTTTGGAAATTATAAAAGCTACATAACTTATAATTTCTGCCTCTTCAATTGCCCCCAATCAATACATGGTGTTATATTGACGGTTGGACTTCATGATCATAGAGGTCTTTTCCATCCAAAACAATTCTATGATTCTATGTGGAGAGTCTCTGCTGCAGCTTCAGCCTGCCTACTGCTGTGCTAAGACCTGACTTCAGGCTGGGCCCAAGGGGAACAGGCAGCTGTATGTTGATTGCCCTTACAGATTCTTAGATTCATAGAATGGTTTGAGTTGGAAGGGACCTTGAAGTTCACCTAGTTCCAACCCCCTATCCTCTAGACCAGACTGCTAAATGTCTCATCCAACATGGCCTTGAAACCTCCAGAGAGAGGGCAACCACAGCCCTTCTGGACGTCATGTTCCGGGGTTTCACCACCCTCACTGTTGAGAATATCTTCCTAATGTCCAGTCTGAGTCTATCCCTAAATGCCCAGCTTGGTACCACTCATCTCTTGTCCAGAGCTTTTACTCTTTTTCCAGCTACTGGCAATGAGATTCCACAAGTTTGATGACATAGTTGGAAATGTCTTATCTCTTTCTACAGTCTTTGGGACAGAACAGTAAATATTGATACTTGTTTACTTCAGATAATCACCTGGAAAATGTTTATTTCTTTTCCTGTCTAAACTTTCTAATCCTGGATAATTTTCTCTCTTTGCATCCTAGCTACTGATCTCACAGCTTTCCATGGATAATGCAAAGCAGTAATCACTTATTTTCCACTCTACATGGAATGGTTACAGCAGTTGAGTGGTTTGTATCTTTAATCAGTCAACATAAAATTGCTTTGAAAACAGCTCACTTGTGCTAGCACTGAGGATTACAGCAGCAGCTATGGATTAGATGAATATTTTGTTTCAGTTCTTTTGGTTTAAATTAAGACAGCAGAAGGTCAAGCACAAAGCAAGTGCAGAACAAGAGTGTGATGCAATCTCAGGAGGTTTACACATTAAAAGCATAGGAAACCAAGTTCAATCACAAATTACCAAGCTGAGGAAGCAGTGTGGAGATCTGTTATTGAAAACCAAGTGCTACTTTAAGCCAGTTCAACTCATAAAAGAAATGGTTCTTCCTCATTACCTCTATATGCCTGTCTGTTATGATAAAATTATAGAAAAAGTGTATCCTAGAGCTTCTTACCATAGAATCATAGAATGGCTTGGGTTGGAAGGGAACTTAAAGATCATCTAGTTCATTGGCAGGGACATCTTTCACTAGACCAGGCTGCACAAGGGCCTCATCCAACCTGGCCTTGAACACCTGAAGGGAGACGGCATGCAAAATGCCTCTGGGCCACCTGTTTGGAGTCCCATCATGTTCAATGTCTTCAATGTTCCAGTGTTGCCTTCCACATTTAGCATTTGCAATGACATGGGCTATGTACGGGTTAGCTGGGTTCTGCAGCTTCCCCTCTAGGCTCTATTCAAAGTGAGTTGATTTTCTCCTTAAAATATTTTTAATTTTTTTTTTAATTATTATTGGAGAAATGAGCTATCTTACTTTTCCTATTGCATGAGACTACATTTGATCCTCCCTTCTGGTTCTCTAACCAGGCAATGCTTCTATAATCACTTGCTCTGGCTAGGCATATGTTTGTCCCCGTGTCCAGCCATCAGAAATTTTTTAACCTATGGGCTGTTGTTTGCCATTCAGCTTGGCAGAGTAGAAGAGATTTTGTTGTAGGTTGAGGACAATAGAAAAATTCCTCCAGAGTACCGGATGGTTTCCAGGGAGTGGACACAGGAAATTGTAATCTTTAGTATTCTATGACATCCTGAATTTCTGTTGTGAAGGGCAGGGGGATTAATGTGGCCAAGTCAGGAATTATAAAAATAGAATTATTTTATTCCCAGAAAACCCCCACCTTCACCTATATACAGAATTAATTTTCAATTTATTAACAGGCTTTGATTTGACTGGGAAAAAAAAAAATCTTCAAAAGGTGCTATAAACAAATTCAGAGATTTAGGAAGTCAGAAAATGGAAAAGGCTAAGCTATAAGCAGCTTCTTACCCCATTATCAATATGACCTAAGGAGAGAATTAAGGGGAACAACAACTTACTCACAACATTGAGGAGAACAACGCTCATTGTGGAATCCTTGCTGTTATTCTCTCTGCGGCTCGATTGGTCTGACTATAAATAATATCCAACTGGATTCAAAAGGCAAAGTCTGGTATTTCAAATACGTTTTTGCCACGGGGGAGAGCTCTGCAGAAATTGTTGCCTCCAGCAGTGACAAGGGAGAGCCACACTGCTTTAACCCCTCAATCAGGATATAGCCAGATAACAACAGGGAACTGGCTGTTAGGAAGGTCCAGAGGAACCAGGTCCAGGTGCCTCTGGCAGTTCTCTCAAAAGGGACCAGGACTTGCCGAGCCTGCAAAGCTGCAGGGTAGTGCAGAGTGGTCTGTCCAAAAGGCAGGGACAGTACAAAACCCAAGAGCCATGCAAAAGACAGGAGACATCAGAGCCAGGAAAGTCCCAAAATGGGAAACCTTCAGGTGGGAACCTCTCAGGTGGGAAGAATTTGTGCCTTTTCCCTTGCCTGTTTATGCCTTTTTGGACAAGATGTACATTTGCCAATACACAGCAGGCACAAAACCTTGGCCAATAGCAGCTGGAAGCCTTGCGCAGGCTGGTGGCGTGAGAAGGGCGCTCTGCTGTCTCCCCCTTGCAAGCCCACAGGACGGGTGTGGGGAAGAAGTTTTGCACTTTTTTCTCCTCCTATCCACAACCCATAGCCGGGGGGGGAGAGGGAGAGAGAGGAAGGAATCTGGGGTGTCCAGGACAATCTCCCTATACAAGGGGAGTTCAGAGCTGTGTTGGTTTGAGCTAATTGGAGAATTTGAGTGAGAAATTAGACTATTGGCTGAGAGAGGTAAACACAGTGTGTTACTTCATCAGAGTTTTACTGAGAAAGAAAAAAAAAATGTTTTTAAAGTGCTGTACCCAAAACACAGATAGTAGATGGTTTCTGACTGCTCTGGGCTGCGGTTGCTTCTCTTGCATGGTCTCCTTTCCCTCTGTCTTGGTAGCTAATTCAGAGTAATTCTACTAAATACTTTCCTGCTACT
>VWZI01000587.1:185229-204841 GCA_013396835.1 Psilopogon haemacephalus
TTTTCTTTCCTTTCCTTTTTTTTTTTTTTCTTCCTAAAATCTTTCTGGTTCCCCTTAAAGAATAAATCTGTGGACTTCAGGGTTTTAGTTAGCAGATGAGTCACCATCCCTGGACGTGTTCAAGAAATGTGTGGACATGACACTTCAGGACATGATTTAATGGCCATGGTGGTGTTAGGTTGAAGGTTTGACTCTATGATCCTGGATGTCTTTTCCAACTGAAACAATTCTATAGTTCATTGACCTTTTAACCAAAAAACCCACCTTAGACTGAAATTGCACTAATATCGGGTGTGCTAAGCCTAAGTTTAAACAACCCCAAACCTTCTTATGAATTTAACTACACTTTCTAAACTTCCTGATTTAAATATAATACAGAAATTAACCATAATAATCACATGCATGGAAATTATGAGCAAAGGATGCTGAACTTCTGATCTTGTTAACTCATTGTTTTACAGAGCCTTTGAGGTCACTGCAGATTCAGGAATTCTTGAAATAATCATAGAATTGTTTGGACTGGAAGGGACCTTGAAGATCATCTACTTCCAACCCTTCTTCCGCTAGACCGTGTTGCTCAAGGCCTTGAACATCTCCACAGAAGGGATATTCACAACCTCCCTGGGCAGTCTATTCCAGTGTCTCATCAGAAATCATGCTGCTCAAGAAAAAGAGGTCAATTCCTCAAACTGCATATGAAAAGCACTAGTACCAGAGAAGTCTTTTTTTTATTATTCTCCAGTGTTTGAACATAAATTAATTGTGAGCTAACCTGGTCTGAAAGAGTGTGTCAGTGGAAATCACAGAATTTAAAATCTGCTAGTGAATAAGTTGAAACTTGGGTACATTGGCCAAACCGAGACCAGCATCTGTAAACATCTGTGCTCCAGTTTGGTGAGGTGAATTTAAATGGACCACTGAGAGTGATCTGCATGTACTTGTTACAGATGAGCCAAGAACTTAAACTTTTGTCATTGTATCTTTCAGTGGAGGCTCAGCAGGACAAGCTGTCACCTCACTGCTAGCTATCCAATGGAATCACAGAATTGTTTTGGTTGGAAAAACCTGTGAGATCACGTCCAACCGTCAGCCTAAGACCACCGCAGCAAATAAACCATGTCCCAAAGTGCTGTATCCACAAGTTCCTTGAACACCTCCAGGGATGCTGACTTCATCACCTCTCTGGGCAGCCTGTTCCAATGTCTGACCACTCTTGGCAGCAAAGAAATAATTCATAATCTCCAACCTAAACCTCTCCTGGCAAAATTTCAGGCCATTTCCCCTTGTTCTATCACCTGATACTAGGGAGAATAGGCTGACCCCCACCTCACTCTGTCTTTTCAGGGAGTCGTAGAGAGCAATGAGGTCTCCTATCAACTTCTTCCCTTACTCCTGAATTTCTAGGGAGAAATCTAACTGGGAGCGTCAAATGTTTGCTTTCATGCACAATGCTCAGCTGGATCCAGTTCCCTTGCTATCAATGCTACCTTTGATCACTTGCAGTATGGTCACTCTCTAGCTTTTTACATAAAAGAAAATAAGCTGGGTACATGCAGGTAGCAGGTATATGAGCTAGAGCAATTGCTGCTCCTTTTCAATTTGTTTCATTTCAAAGACAAAGAAAAAGAAGAGAGAAAATAGGCAAGTGAAGATGGCTGTCATCTTCTCCTTTAACAAAGACATGAAATATTACTTTAGGACGTTTACTTAAGCAAGCAATGGCAGTCCCAGAAGTTCCCCCTTATTTCAGTTTCTTCAGTTTCCAAGTTACTATAATTGGAAACTGGAGGCAGAAATTTCGGAGCAGGGAGTTTTCAAGGAATAACATATTTTAAAATGTGAACAGCTCCAAGGGAAAACCAAGTTCAGACATTTGCTGTGAAAACAGTTGCATGCATTGTTCTCTCCCTTAGGGAACTGAAAAATAGTTATTTCTGTACTTCAGAAAAAAACAAGACTTTGGCCCAGAGAAATTAAAGACAAAAAAAAAAAAAATCCTTGCATTTATCTGTTAAGGTGTTATAGTTCCATTCCAGAGCTGTGTGAGACAAAACTAAACTCATTCTAAATTTTATGATTTCTCTGACTATTTGCTATTATCTAGTAGGAAATCTATGAGCTGTTAAATTCTCTTTAGTGACTTTCATTGTTGGATGTTGTTTTATAGTAAATATTTTGAAATCTCATGATATCTCTGAGATAACTGTACTGGGATCAGAAATTGGCTCAATTTTGCTTAAATGTATATATAGTAAGGATCATTAAATATTAAATTTTATCACCAATATGTGCTCTGGCCTTCCAGCCTTATTGTAAGCTTAGGAGAATAGGTCATTAAGCAGCTCTGCTTTTCTCGTGTTTCTTTTGTGCTCAGGCAGCGTCTTGCAAAAATGAGATGTGGTTCTGCTGGCGGGATGAGTAGGGGGTATTGGTTACTATGGTGAAGGGTGCTGCCTCTTAGGGGTATTGACCTCCAATTTTTAGCATAAAATCTTCTCTGGCTGCATCTGCATCCAGTGACAAATTGTATCCCAAGTGAATGCTCACTTTGAGTAAAGCACATTTGCCTGTTCTGAAGGGAGGCAGAAGTGTCACCTGTGCTCTTGTCTTCTTTTACCACTGTTAGCACCTAGTTCTTGTTCTTTTCTAGTTGCTACCTCTAGTCCTTCTACCTCTCACCTTTAGGTGGGAACCATCTCTTCAGTGCTTGTCCCTAGCTGCTGGAGCTATGCAAAGATGCGTAAGTAGCAAGAAGAAATCAGCATTCTCTCTTCTCCTTACTGTAAAGATCCTCATATGTCTCCGAATGGGACAAACTCCATCCACCTCCAGAGGAACTCTAGCAAAACCATTTCTAGTGGAAACAGAATTAATCCCACACAGACAAGAAGGGTCGCTTGTCAAGAAATGTGTGAACATGGCCCTTGGGACACGTTTTAATGGCCATGGTGTGATAGACTGACAGCTGGACTTGATGATCCTAGAGGTCTTTTCCAACCAAAACAATTGTATGATTCTATAATTTACTTGTGCTCAGGCATACTTCAGAGAAAGTAAGATCTTGACATTCTAACATAGGCCTGAGGGCATCAGACCACATGTCTCAGTAGCCTCAATGAACACAGGATATGTTCCCCAGGACAGGGTATGTTCTTCAGCAAATAATCCATGTCTTGCCTCGATGTAAGTTGCTCAGACTGGGCGTAATTTTCTCTCGTTGTCAGCATGGCTTTTATTAAAAGATTGTGGAAGAGTTTTTTACTCAAGTTGGTGCTTTAAAAATAGACTGCTCCTGAGGGAATGCAGCTGTCTCTCTTGCAGAAGGCTAACACAGAAATGAGGAGAATGGAGTTTTGGAGCACCTGGGCATGAAACTAGAGAGAGTTAGGAGCAGGTGAGTGCTGTTAATGAAATGACTCACAGTGCATGAAGCCAAGCTGAATAAAGATGAAGAGTTTCAACTTGTAGTGAAAGAAAGCCCACTGTGAAGAGCAGACAGACAGATTGTATGTTAATGGTTTTATTATTAATATTTCCCCTTCTTTTTTTTTTTTTAATCTTAGATATACCGATTATTTGAAAGGCACATTTAGGGTTTGATAGTCTAAAGGGAAAATAGGAGGAATAGGCGTGGTGAGTGAACTACTGCAGAGGTGTATCAGCTGTTACCAGTTAGAGCATTTCCTTTCCTCCTGTCTTGAAGATTCACTTCATGTTCTTACACAAAAATCACATTATAGAACTAATTGTCTGGGTTTAGCAAGCAGGTGCCTAGCTCACACAATTATTGGCTTGAGCAGGTAGTTTTGTCTATACTAAACATACCAGAATATTGCCCAGAAGGAAAACAATTAGCAGTCCTTCCTGCTGTGGTGCCTTCTGAGCATTTCATTTTGGATTACAGAATCACAGAATTGCAGAATCAAAGAATGGTAGGGGGTGTGGATGACCTAAAGTGATCATCTAGCCCAAATCCCTTGCTAAAGCAGAGTCACTTAGAGCAATTTGCACATAGAAGAGTCCATGTGGGTTTCAAAGTTCTCAAGAGAAGGAGACTCCATGACCTCCCTGCACACCCTGTTCCAGTGATCTGTCACACTCAGAAGAAATAAGTTTCTGCTTAAGTTCAAGTGAAACCTCCTGTGCTCTAGTCTGTACCCATTGCCCCTTGTCATGTCTCTAAGCACCACTGAAAAGAGCCAAGTCCCAGCTTTATGACCTCCACTCTTTAAATATTTCTAAGCATTTATAAGATCCCCTCTCAGTCTTCTCTTTTCCAGGCTAAACAACCCCAAGTCTCCCAGCCTTTCCTTCTCATAACGATGCTCCAGTCCCCTCATCATCTTCGTGGCCCTCAATTGGACTCTCTCCAGTAGTTCCCTCAATGGTTAATGTGAAGGGTATAAAACTAAAATTGAGAGAGAGGAGATGATGGTAGAACCTTGTCATCTTTGTCAAAATAGCAAAGGTGTATTTAATCCAACACTGACTATAAAATCCCCTAATTATGAAGAAGGCATTTCAAACAGCTCAGAATGTCAGGGTAGTAATAATTTTAAAAGCACAGCAAGCAAACTGCATGTAAAAGATAAAATCAAACTGCATAGATATTAAATTATTGTGCATGGAAATCTCTTTGTACTAGACTCAAGTGAAAGCTTAACTCTGTTGTTCATGGTTAGATTTCATAGAATCACAGAATGGTTTGGGTTGGAAGGGACCTTAAAGATCATCTAGTTCCAAACCTACTGCAATTAGGAGGGATACCTCCCTCTAGACCATTCAGCCTAGTCCTAAACACTTCCATGGATGAGGTGTCCACAACTTCTCTGAGCAACCTGTTCCAATGTCTTACCATCCTCATAGTAAAGAACTTCTTAATGTCAAATCTAAATCTACCCTGCTCTAGTTTCAGTCCATTTCTATCACCACAGGCCCTTGTAAAAAATCCTTCCCCAGCTCTCCTGTAGCCCCACTTCATGTACTGGGGGGCCCAGGTTAGGTCTCCCTGGCACCTTCTCTTCTCTAGGCTGAGCAGAGAGAACTCTATCAGCCTGTCCCCATAGCAGAAGTGCTCCAGCCCTCTGATCATTTTCGTGGTCTCCTTTGGATCTGCTCCAACAGTTCTATATCCCTGTATTGGGGGCTGCAGAGATAGGTGGGGTCTTGTTGGCCATGATTCTTTTGCTGCAGCCTGGCATCAAGTCTGCACTTCACCAAACTTGCTATGCAGCCTTGTTCTCTCCCACATGTCCCTGCTGCAGTGATTCTCTGTTAATCCTCTCTCATCAGTGCTGTTCCACAACTAATTAACAATCCAGAAGGGAAGGAGCTGAAATAGGATGTCAGGCACTTACCTGTAAACAGCAGAGCAGACACCAACATTTGACACATCTTCAGAGCCATGGCAAATTATCCAGAGAATACTTTCTTTGTGAAGCAGAGGTTGTAAGGTTTTATTCTAGGTTATCTTGAGGTTTGTAACTCATTTACCAGATAGCTGCACAATGTTGGTGCAGACAGAGGGCAGGGTCCAGTGCTTAGCTCAGACTTGTCTTTCATGTGCCTTTGTTTGTCCATTTTGCACTTTGCAAGCTGAGCCTCTAATGAGCAACAATGGCTGATTCTTGTGTGGATGCATTAATTTCTCCATAAGCTTTATAATGCAGAATAGCACATGGAGCTTCTTCGGGGCTGTTGAACAGGCTGTATCTGTAAGTCATGGAATCACTGAATCACAGAATTGTTCTGGTTGGAAAAAACCTCTAAGCTCATCCAGTCCAATCATTGACCTAACACTACCACAGCCATTAAGCCATGTCTCAAGGTGCCATGGCTACACGTTCCGTGAACACCTCCAGGGATGCTGACTCCACCACATCAGCAGCCTGTTCCAATGCCTGACCACTCTAGCAGGAAAGAAATATTTCCTAATATCCAACTTAAACCTCTCCTGGCACAATTTCAGGCCATTTCCTCTCATTTTAGAACCTGATACTAGGGAGAAGAGACTGACCCTGACCTCACTCCAACCTTCTTTCAGGAAGTTGTAGAGAGCAATGACATCTTTCCCCAGCCTCCTCTTCTCCAAACTAAACAACCTGAAATCCCTCAGACCCTTCTCAGAAGACTTGTTCTCCAGATGCTTCACCAGCTTGTTATGCTTCTGATGTTCTCCCCTGGCTTTGATAATGGACAGGAGGGGTTTGTAGTCTGATGTGTATATGAATGGTGAGGAATGGTGTCTGGGAGCAGAAAGAAATTACACAGATATTTTAGCCGTGTAATGGTTGAGTCAAGGAAAACATGGCCTGAAATTGCACCATGGGATGTTTAAGTTGGATATCAAGAACACTTGTCTTTTCAGAAGCAGTGGTCAGACATTGGAACAGGGAGATGGTGGAGTCACTATCATAGTCATAGAATCACAGAATCATAGAATCAGTCAGGGTTGGAAGGGACCACAAGGATCATCTAGTTCCAATCCCTCTGCCATGGGCAGGGACACCCTACCCTAGACCGGGCTGAAGATGCCCTGGAAGCATTCAAGAAGCATGTGGACATGGAACTCTGGGACATATTTGAAAGGACATGGTGTTGTTAGGTCAATGGTTGGATTTAATTATCTTAGAGGTCTTTTCCAAAGGTTGGAAAAGACTTTCCAATCCTGTGACACCACAAAAATAACATGATAAATCTGAACAAGGAAGCACTAGGTCATGGGAAGAAGGGATTGCGTTCCTGCTCTGGACCAGGCACAGGTCACAGGGTCTCTTGTGGCCTTCTGCAGTTGTCAGGACTCTGTAGAGAGACACTGTGAGTTCATGTTGACTTACCATGAGCTGATGTTGATTTACCTCACCCACCTTTACAGTCAGATGTTGCTTTCTTTTATACAATTCTCTGTTGGTAACTGTTGTCTTACTGCAGACCAATTTACTTTCATGAGCTCACCCATATGGATGATAACAGCCCACAGAAAGCAGCTGAGCTTTCTCCCACAGTAGGTGAGCTGCTGGGCAGGTCACCAGCACAGGTATGAATTTACTCGAAGGTCTGTAGGTCAGGAAACAGACTTCGTTGACGTTACAGGGCAAGGGTCAGGCTCCACGCTGGTGAACAGGAGAATGTCTATCTTGCATTCACTGTGAGAACCATCCAGTCTAGATAGTGGATGGAGCAAAGGTTTGTTGGGAAGCAGAAGAGCATTTAATTGTGTAATTGCAGAGCCTCGTGGCTTTTACCATTACACAATGGTGGGAGGGAGGTCTAGCAGTGGAATCCTTAACCCTGGTCCTGCTCTTGCCCAGTCCCAGCCCTGCTTAGCCAGGATTCTTTCTGAAGCCCTGCAAGATACATTTAGCCTGTGGATTGTGTATGCCTAGCTGGCTCACATACAAGAACTTTTAGGAGACAGATGTGCTCTCAGATGTTCTTTGAGGGCATTACAAAGACAATCTGGATATCACTAAAATCCCATGAAAACCATGAATGTGTTCATAGGGTGTAGAATTTTAACTGTTAATCTCTAACAGACCTGCAGGCTGCAGTTCTTGGGGAAGATTTATAACTTGGCCCAGTGGCTCAGATTTTCATATGGAGGAGTGAATCATTGTATCCTTTTCATATGATGTCCTTCTTTTCTTGTCAAGTTTCTATTCCTTGCTTTAAAGCACAGAAAGCTTCTTCAAAGGAGTTGTCATCAGAATACTCAGTGTATGTTAAACTTCCCCCCACATGTCACTCTCTTATTTGCAGAAATAGATTACATTGGCTGAAATGCTTCAAAAACCTTTTAGCCTAAGGCAGGCAGTGAGGTGGATTAGGAAGTGGTTATAAGACAGAGTTCAGAGAGTGGAGATCAGTGGTGCCAGGTCCAGCTGGAGAGCTGTAACCAGTGGAGTCCCCCAGGGATCAATGCTGGGTCCAGTCCTGTTCAACATCTTCATCAATCACATTGATGAGGGGACAGAGTCTGCTCAGCAAGTTTGCTGATGACACCAAACTGGGAGGCTTGGCTGATACAGCTGAAGGCTGTGCTGCCATTCAGTGAGACCTGGACAGACTGAAGAGCTGAGTACAGAGGAACCGAATGAGGTTCAACAAGGACAAGTGCAGAGTCCTGCACCTGGGAAGGAATAATAAACTGCACCAGTACAGGCTGGGAAGTGATCTGCTGGAGGGCAGCCCTGTAGAGAGGAACCTGGGAGTGTTGGTGTATAACAAGTGATCCATGGGACAGCAATGTGTCCTTGTGGCCACGAAGGCCAATGGGATCCTGAGGTGTACTGAGAAGAGTGTGTCCAGCAGATCAAGGGAAGTTCTCCTCCCCCTCTACTCAGCCCTGGTGAGACCACATCTTTAATTGAATACTGCATTCAGTTTTGGGCTCCCCAGTTGAAGAGGGACAGGGATCTGCTGGAGAAGGTCCAGCAGAGGGCTATGAAGATGATATGGGGACTGGAGCACTGCCTTATGAGGAGAGGCTGAGGGATCTGGGATGCTTCAGTTTGGAAAAGAGAAGACCAAGAGGGGATTTAATAAATATTTATAAATATCTGAGGGCTGGTTAGTGGAGGGGACGGGGGGGACAGGCTCTTCTCATTTGCTCACACTGTGATAGAACAAGGAGCAATGGGTGTAAGTTGCAGCACAGGAGGTTCCACCTCAATACAAGGGGGAACTTCTTTACTGTAAGGTTCACAGAGCACTAGAACAGGCTCCCCAGAAAGGTTGTGGAGTCTCCTTCTCTGGAGTCTTTCATTGCGTCTGGACGCATTCCTCTGTGATCTGTGCTAGACTGTATGGTCCTACTCTGGCAGGGTGTTGGACTCAACGATCTCCTTGGGTCCCCTGCAATCCCTAACATCCTGTCATCCTGTGATCTTGTGAGCCCTGAAACTGCTAGGGCAGCTTTAGGTTGGCTATTAGGAACAATTTCTTTCCTGAAAGAGTGATCAGGCATTGCAAGAAGCTGCCCAAGGAGATGCTGGAGTCACCTTCCCTGAAGGTCTTTAAGAAACCTGTGACATGGCACTTTGGGACGTCATTTGATGGTCATGGTGGTGTTGGGTTGATGGTTTTATTCAGTGATCTTAGATCTAATTTCCAATCCATATGGAAACAATTCAATGATTCTAAACTTTAATAATTTGAGCTAGAAGGATCTACATTCTTTTTCTTCCTTGGCATATGCTCCACACCTGCACATGGAAACTTCATTCTTTTGGTCCAGTTTTGCCATCTAAGTGTGACACAAATCTCTCATACTGCAAGCTGCTCTGTAATTGTTGATTTTACTGTGGTGCACAGAGTAATTTTCTACATTTTCAGCAACTTTCCATGCTTTCCATGATGTCTGATTTTGTGCCTAGTGAATGTCCAAATTTCAAGGGATAATGAGTGTCTTCAGTCATGTTAGAGAAGTCATGATCACCTGGATTGTTTGCCTATTTTGTTGTAGTCACTGAACTTGAGTGAAGACTGCAGTGCATAACTCAGTGGCCAGCTCAGCCAGCCCCAGTAGTAACTCTGACACCAGCTTTGTGAGAAGTGGTTGAGGCCCAACCCATGGAGACATTCAAGGTCAAATTTGATGGAGCCCTAGACAACTTGATCTACTTGGAGATGTCCCTGCTCACTGCAGGGGCATTGGGCAAGATGACCTTAGAAGGTCCCTTCCAACCTGATGCATTCTGTGCTTCTGCACCAGTTCACCTGAGTGTAGCTGTTCCAATTCACAAAAAGCTGGGGTAACATGAAAACTCAAAGACTTGCTGCTTAAAACAAAGCAAAACAAAACAAAGACAAAATAAAACAAAACAAAAAAAAACAACACCCCAAACTTGATGTTTCTACTTTAAAGTCTCCTATGGTAGCATGTCCTGTGGTTCCTGTGGTGGCAGTCAGAAATTGTCACAGCATTCCAGACATGTTACTGCTCTCTAACCTTGCTGTGGTGTAGATATTAGCTGACAGCTCTTCGAGCTCTTCTAATCCATCACTCTTCATCCACAAGAGAGCACCCATGGCTACATCCAGAGCCTTCTGAAGGATGTGTCAAGGAGAAGGTACTGGTGTCTTTTCAGTGGTGGCCTCTGACACGACAAGGGACAATGAATACAAATTGGAACACAGAAAGTTTCAACCTTAACTATTAGTAGAGGTCCCTTCCAACACCTGATGGTCTATTATTCTCTGGTTTCCTTTCCTTTCTGCTGGTGGTGATGGAGGACCTCTTGTAGGTTCATCTTGAAGCAAATTTTCTGTACCTGGAGTGTTTAAAAAATATGTAGACATGGCACTCTGGGACACGGTTTAATGGGCAAGTGGTGTTGGGTTGAGAGTTGGACTTAGAATTATAGAATCAGTCAAGAAGAGACCACAAGGATCATCTAGTTCCAGCCCCCCTGCCATGGGCAGGGGCACCCTACCCTAGATCAGCCTGGCTACAGCCTCCTCCAGCCTTACCTTAAACACCTCCAGGGATGTGGCCCCAACCACCCCCATGGGCAACCCATTCCAGGGTCTCACCACTCTCATGCTGAAGAACTTCCTCTTCACATCCAATCTGAATCTCACCACCTCCAGCTTTGCTCCATTCCCCCTAGTCCTGTCACTACCTGAGAGCCTAAAAAGTCTCTCTCCTGCTTTTCTGTAGGCCCCCTTCAGATCCTGGAAGGCCACAATAAGGTCACCTGGGAGCCTCCTCTTCTCCAGACTGAACAGCTCCAACTCTTTCAGTCTGTCCTCATAGCAGAGGTGCTGCAGTCCTCTGATCATCCTTGTGGCCCTTCTCTGGACATGCTCCAGCATGTCCACATCCCTCTTGTAATAGGGGCTGCAGAACTGGATGCTGTACTCCAGGTGGGGTCTCACCAGGGCGGAGTAGAGGGCCAGAATCACCTCCCTCGACCTGCTGGTCACACTTCTCCTGATGCAGCCCAGGATCTGGTTGGCTTTCTGGGTTGCAAGTGCACACTGCCAGCTCATGTTGAGCTTCTCGTCCACCAGTACCCCCAAGTCCCTCTCCTCAGGGCTTCTCTCCAGGCAGTCACTGCCCAGCCTGTATTTGTCCTTGGGTTTGCCTCGGCCCAGATGCAGGATCTTGCACTTGGTCTTGTTGAACCTCCTGAGGTTGTCTTGTGCCCACCTCTCCATGTCCCTCTGGATGCCATCCCTGCACTCCAGCGTGTCTGCTGTACCACACAGCTTGGTGTCTTCAGCAAACTTGCTGAAGGTGCACTCAATGCCTCTGTCCATGTCACCCACAAAGATGTTGAACAAGACTGGTCCCAGAACTGATCCCTGAGGGACTCTGCTTGTCCCTGGCCTCCACTTGGACATGGACCCACTGACAGCCACTCTTTGGGTGGGGCCATCAAGCCAGTTCTTTATCCATCTGGTGCTCCAACCATCAAACCCATGTTTCACCAGCTTGTAGATCAGGATGTGGTGCAGGACAGTGTCAAAGGCTTTGCTCAGGTCCAGGTGACCTTAGAATTTTTTTCCAACCTTAATGAATCTACGACTCTATGGTTATATGAGCAGAATTTTTAAAGTTACCTCTCTTATCTTCTGGAAATTAACACACATTGCTGCCCCTTGCACAGTTTTGGGGTGATGTTTCTCAAGCCACCCTAACTAGGGTTAGGGCAAGACATGATGATTTTTCTCCCTCTAATAGGAGTGCTTGGAGGGCTAGCATGTGTTTGCCATTTCTCATCTAATACAGTAAAGCTGTTGGGAGTGTCTTATGCTGTCATCCACTTTTTACTTCTGTAGTGCAGCAATTTCTAACATCTATAAACAAACAAATGTTTTAGCTTGTTGTAAAGTCAATTTTTATTGCTTCTTCTTAAAAGCTGAATAACATGAAGCCAAAGGAATTGACTGTGATGTATAGGACTGTCTGCATTCTCATGGTTCAGTGAGAAACCTGAGAAAATTAGTATCCCCCATGAGAAATGTGAAAAAATCTCTAACCAGAGCAATTTAAGGAGAATTTTCAGTGGGAATACTCTGACACTGGTGTGACTCATGCCACAGGTGAATTTCACATAGTCAAGCTAAATCCTTGTCCTGTGAAATCCTTCTGTTAATCTGGCTTCCATCCTCCTTTCACCTGCTGTTGCTGAATGTGGGATGAAGTGATCCTTATGTGCACTTGGAAAACAAGGTTTGATTTTAAATCTCTTTATAGTGGTAAAACAGGAATGGAGCTACAGAGGTATGAAACCTGCTTTGATATTTCTGCTAACAAAAATACTTACCTGTGTAGCTTGGGCTCTTCACAGATTATTCCATCACTCTGTCTCAAAAGGATTTTTTTATTGTGTTTTCCTTGTACTAGATTCAAGAAACATATATTAGCCTTCTAGCTCAGTAGTGAACAGCCCTGACAATTGCATCACCACTTAAATGTTTCAAATTATATTCAAGTTCAGGTGCAATGAGGCTCTGCGCAACCTGATCCAGTTGGGGATGTCCCTGCTCACTTTGGGAAGGTTGGATGAGATGACCTTTAAAGGTCCCTTCCACGCCAGTGCATTCTATTTTCTATGAAAATAGTAATTTTCAAATCTAATTGTTTTTAATGTAAGTAAAAAGACCCCACACGACCAAACATACACCCAGCCAGTCAACCAGCCAACCAATCAGCCAAACAAGCATGCTCCAAACCAACCAACCAAATATGCACAAAGCACATGCCCACCCAACCAACCAAATACCCACCCACAAACCAAACACCCACACAAACAACCACATACCCACCCAGTCAAACATCCAACAAACCAAACATCCACCCACTCACCCAACTGACCACCCACCATCCCAACCAATAAAGGTAGTTCTCGGTTTTGTTCCAGATATTTTCTTTTTAATTGAAAAAGAAGTTACCTTTTCCAAGAAACTAAACTATTTTTGTGAAGTCACAAGGGCTAGAAAATTTCTCTTTATTATTCAAGTGTTTTTAAAGTGTGAAGTGCCTGGATTCAAGACTGGAATAGCATGTCAAGATAAAAAGAAATGGTGAGCATCTTTCAACTTTGGCAGTACAATAACTGTACTTAAACAGGAGGTGGGAAAGAAATTTCTTACGAGTGAGTATTTCCAGAAAGTCATTAAGTAAAATGTGCTACAGAAACAGGGTGTAACAGAAACAGTGTATTGACAAGCTGTAAATTCATCAGTGCGCTCCAGGAGCTCAAAGATATAAAGATAACAAATATATTGTCCAAATTTCTTAATACCTTCCTGATAGGCTGTAGACAGGGAAGAGAAGGAAAGGTCACTTCATTTCAGATGTACTCATGAGTTAAATGGTAATGTAAGGTAATACTGGAGTCCCTCTACACTTTGCAAGAGACTTATGTTCTTTGAGTTGCCCTTTCACAAGCTGTGACTTGAAGTTTCTAGGTAGGCTTACTGCAGTGTAGAATTAAGTGATTACAGAAATGTTCCTGCCGTGCTTTGCCTCTTGTCATAGAACCATGGAACAGTAGGGATTTGAAGGGATTGTTGGAGATAATTGAGTCCAAAGCAGGATCACATAGGGCAGGTCAAACTGGAACATATCCAGATGGGTCTTAAAAGTCTCCATCAAAGGAGACTCCACAGCCTCTCTGGGCAGCCAGTTCCAGTGCTCCATCAACCCGACAGTACTGTTTCCACTTTGTACCCATTGTCACTTGTTCCATCATGGAACACTACTAAACATAGATTGCCCCCTTCTTCTTGACATCCACCCTTCTGATATTGAGACACAGGAAGGGGTTGCCCAGGGAAGTTCTGTCTGCTCCCTCTCTGGAGGTGTTCAAGGCCAAGTTGGATGAGGCTTTGAGTGACCTATTCTAGTGGGAGGTGTCCCTGTGGTGAGGGGTGATCTTTGAGGCCTCTTCCAATCTAAACCATTCTATGATTCTGTGATCCCCTCTGAGTCTTCTCTGGAAGGTTTCCAGCCCTAGGTTTCCTTGAGATTACATGGTCTTGATGGTGGCAAGATAGAGAAGATTCTGGAGAGACCTAGCAGTCATTGGGTACCTCAAGTGGACTACGAGAAAGCTGGGGACGAACCTTTTAAAAAGGCTCACAGTGATAGGACAAAGGGCAATGGCTTTGGGGTGGAAGAAGAGAGATTTAGACTGGTTGTTGGGAGGAAATTCATTACAGTGAGTGTACTGAGACAGTGGAACAGGTTGCCCAGGAAGGTTGGCAATTTCACCTCTTGGAGGTGTTCAAGGCCTTGAGCAATCTGGTTCTAGTGGGAGATGTTCCTGCCCATGGCAAGGGGGTTGCAACTAGATGATCTTTAAGGTCCCTTCCTATCCAAACTATTCTAATACTCTATGATGTCATCAGAGTGATCAGGTAGGAGGAGGCAACTGTGTCATATATGAAATCTCTCATCAGCACAGATTCACCAGACCTTTGCAGCTGGAGATATGGAACTCGGTCCACATTACTAGGTCTTAATGAAAATGAGTATTTAAATGGCAAAGCTCTTCAAGGCACTCAAGGGTCCTGTCGTTCCTGTAATGCTGTGGATTCAACCTGCAAGTGCTCTGCACTGATGAATATCTGATTGAGATAGCAGAGTCCTAGAAGCTGCATATCAACATCTGGAATGCTTAAAGGCATTTAATTCTCTGAGGCATGTAAGCTCTCTGACATTCCCTTGCATCAGTAGCACTCTCAGCTTCATTTCCAGTGAAATATTCAGTAGCTTGCCTTCTAAAGCTTTCTACCTCTTCATTCTCTTATTGCCCCTCTTGATGTCAACCTCAGCTGCTGACATGACAGCTTTTTCCAATATGTATGTGAACTAAATGGGTTGGATAAAATCCAAGGAACATCTTGCCTCTTGGAAAAATGTAGCAAATGGATCTTGGACTAAGATCTTTCTACTAGGGGTGGGGGGTGTGGGGTTGGGNCAGTGTTTGCTGTGGAGCGGTCAGCATTGCTGAGCTTGCCAGAGATAGATATAAAAGGTTTTGAAGCCTAAATGAGATGTCTTCCATAGAGTGCCTTTGCTGTGTTCCTGTGGTTGACAGCTGGACTCAATGATCTCCGAGTTGTTTTCCAATCGAAACAATTCCATGATTCAATAAAGACAGTTCAAGAGAAACAAGCAAAAAACCCCGAACAACAAACCAACAAAAAAATCCCAGCCCCCCCTAAAAGGCAAGACCCTTGTGACTGCGGAATAATTTTTCACATTAAGTGAAAATTAAAGCTGTTTGTTCTTTTTATTTTTTTTTTCTTTCGTAGATTTATAGAATGGTTTGGGTTGAAAGCGACCTTAAAGATCATCTACTTCCAATCCCCCTGATATGGGTAGGGACTTCTGACATTAGAGCAGGTTGCTTAAGGCCATCCAACCTGGCCTTGAATATCTCCAGGGAGGGAACAGCCATAACTTTCCTGTACAACCTGTCTCACCACCCTCACTGTAAAAAATTTCTGCTATCCAGTCTAAACCTCCTATCTCTCAGCTTAAATCCATTCTCTTTCCTTTTGGCCAAGATTTTAATATAGAAATCCCTTCTCAGAGGGCGGTCTAGCATCACTGATGCTTGACAGTGGTAATCAGTGGCCACCAGCACAGCCATCCCTGCCTTCCTGTGTGGTTTCACATGCCTGTATTGATTGGGGGCGATGGAAGAGGCTGAAATTATAAGTTATGTAGCTTTTATAATTTCCAAAAGCCCCACCCACAATCTGTGTGTAAATTAGTTTAAGTTTGGGTTCTAATTCGGTCAGGAAAAGTCTTCACGAGGATGCCTTTTCTTGTAATTCAGGGAAAACCAGGAAAAATTGAAAGGTTTGGGCATGAAACAGCTTTGCCCTACTTACAAATGGGAGACTGTCTCAAAGTCCGTGTGAGGTTCGTGTCTCCAGGTCCGTGTTCAGGTCCATGCAGGTCCCAGTGCAGGTCCCAGTGCAAGTCCGTGCAGGTCCCAGTGAAGGTCCGAGCAAGTCCCAGTGAAGGTCTAAGCAAGTTCAAAGCAAGTCCTGCTCCAATCTGTCCAGCTGCCATATATATACTGAGGTGATTTGTTGCTTCCCTGTTCAAGCCCACGGAGGGCGGGAGAAGGCACTTCACACCTATTGTACTAAGCCTCCGGTGACAGAGGTGGGGAGGGAGGAAGACCTTTTCCTGCCCCCTTCACACCTCTGGTGGGGCAGTGGACTGGGGTGTGCCATGCCAAAGTTCATACCTCATTCAAACCTCCGGTGGGGCAGTGCCCTGCCCTGCCACAGTTCGCACCTCATTTAAACCTTCAGTGAGGCAGTGCCCTGCTCTGCCACAATGCCAAATTACCCTGTGTATGCTTCCTCCTGCCAATGCCTTGGACAAACCTTGGCCTGCCTCCACTTTTGTAAGCAGTGCCATCACCTACTGAAGTCAAGCCCAGGATGGCACACTTGGAAGGAAGCCCAACCTGTCCCTGATATTGCTTCCCGTTTCCTTAAAAGCAGTTAACTAGATGAAATAGGTTGCCCAGGGAGGTGGTGAAGTCACTGTCCCTGGAGCTGTTCAAGAAACATGTGCACATGGAACTTTGGGACATGATTCAGTGACCATGGTGTTGATGGGCTAATGGTTGGACTCAGAAAGTTTTACCAACCAAAATAACTCTGAAATTCTGAGATCAGAATTGGGCTTTAAAGGAAAACATAGCTTTCTTTTCACCACTATTTGCGTATTGGAAAGAGGAAGGGAAGGAGACAAGGAGATTGCTGTGTTTGCTCGTATGTGACAGCATATAAGCTCTGCCTCCTCTTGCTATCAAGTTTTCTTAGTGCTGTTGTCTACACAGCTGCTCAGGAGTGATGCTCTTTGCAAGTCATAAAGGCATTGCTAAAGAAAAGTCATGTAAAATAGTCCTGTGTACTGCAAAGAGTTTCGAGACATTTGAGGCCATGTAGAAGGGTCTTTATGTGGTGCAGCACTAGCTAACAGCCCTGCAGAGCAGCTTAACCTGGTCCTCAGGCACTCTGAGGAAAGCACATGTCCTTAGCAGGCATTCTGCTGGCTTGGGACATCTCAGTGTTGGGATGGCATTCCAAATTTCTTATCATGGTGCCTTTGTGTTTGTAGGAAGAGTATATATCTTCTATCCCAGTGGCATGAATGCAGGAAAGCAGCAGGAAAGGATGGGTACCAAAAACTAGACAAAGCAGCGCAAAAGCTGTCTTGACAACGGTTTTTGGTTGAATATATGCATAGATTCATAGAATCATAGAATGGTTTGGGTTGGAAGGGACATTGACTATCATCTAGTTCAAACCCCTTGCCATGGGCAGCGGCACATCCTACTAGACCAGGTTGCTCAAGGTCACATCCAATCTGGCCTTGAACACCTCCATGTAGGGGGAATCCACAACATCCCTGGAAAACCTGTTCCAGTGTCTCACCAGCCTCACTATTTTGGCAGAGAACACCCAAGCCCCTGCTCCACTGGAGGTTTGAATGGGGTGTGAACTGCGGCAGGGCACACCCAAGTCCACTGCCTCACTGGAGATGTGAATGGGGAGGGAAAAGGTCTTCTTTATTTGGAATAAAATAGGCATAAATACCTTCTCCCGCGCCCCCCCACCCCCACCCCACCCCACCCCCGGTGGCCTTGAACAGGGAAGGAACAAATTGCCCAGTTACCTGAACTGGGACCTGGACTTGGACCCTGAGTTGACCCTTGCATGGACCTGAAGACAGGCCTTGCATGGACCTTGCAGGGACTTTGAGCCGGACCTGCTGCAGGGTCCTGCCTCAGCGATGAACTGCCGCTGTTCACGGGAACACCGCGGAGCACCCCAGCTTTCCCCTGTGATTGTGGCTTTGTGAAAGCCGTGCCTACAGTCATTTTGGACTTTGGTGGGCACTGGACTCCGTGTGATGCTGATCCACTGCTGGACTCCGGATGCTGCCGTGAAAGAGACTGTCTCCCATTTGTAAGTATGGCAAAGCTGTTTCATGCCCATACCTTTCCAATTTTCTGACTTTTCCTAAATTACCTGAAAAGGCATCCTTGTGAAGGCTTTTCCCAAATGAACTAGGACCCAGATTTAAACTAATTTATACATAGATCATGGGTGGGGCTTTTGGAAATTATAAAAACTACATCATTTATAATTCCTGCCTCTTCAATCGCCCACAATCAATTCACTATTGAGAACTGCTTTCTAATATCTGATCTAAAACTACCCTCTGCTTCTCTCCTGTGGGGATGTCACAAGGAGAGCAGAGTCCTCTCTCTCTCTCAGGACTGTTCAAAGTTCCTTTTTGGGAGATTGTACGAGACAGAAAGGTCTGCTTTTCAGACTAAAGGTCTTGTCAGTGACTTTGCAGTGTTTATTTTCAGGGTCTCATGAATGACCAGAGCTGACACATTCACTAGTGAGCCCCTTGATAGAGGAAGTGATGCTAATTGCCCCAAGGAAACATATGGAGAGGGTACTGGTCTGTGACCAGCTCTTCTATTTAACAGTCCTGCCTGCACACTGTCTTGGGAGCTGAAAGCTCAGCTTCAGAAATGTCAGGTGATGACATTTTCATGTCCCTTTGAAAATTATTCCAGAGTCACACAGATCTTGCCTTTTATGGAGGTTGGGGGGTTTTGGTTGGTTTGTTGTTTGGGTTTTTGTGTTTATTCCTCCTAAATTGTCTTTATAGAATCACAGAATTCTTTCAATCAAAAAAGAACTCCAAGATCATCAAGTCCAACTGTCAACCTAACACCACCATTAAACCGTGTCCCACAGTCACACATTTCTTGAACACCTCCACCACCTCCCTGGGCTGCCTCTTCCAATTCTCTGATCACTTTTTCAGGAAAATTATTTTTGCTAACATCCAACCTACCCCACCTCTGGCACAATTTCAGGCCATTACGTTTCAAATGGGAGGCATATAAAGCTTTGTACTTTGCAGCTGGATGCAGAAGCCCATTTCTTGGCATTGCTGACATCAGTAAGCATGTTAATGTAATATCAGCTAAGCTTCCTTGCAGAAAGAGGATTTTAGCTTTTTCAGGTGAGCTGCTTTCAAACATTTCTATTCTTGGTCATTGATAGAAGGGTAAAACGTGCTGCACAGAGCTGGACCTTCTCCAATTTCTTCTGGCAGCTGATCTTACTAGGAACTGGAATTGAGCTGCTCTAATTCCCCTAGCAGCACCAGTTTCTAACAATAAAGATCCAACCGTATTTTTATTATTATTGTTATTACATAGAAGACTTCTGAAATAAATCTTTTTTTAAATGCTGTGATGTTTCAGAAGCTGGCCTTTGCTTGTTCCCCTCCATATGCTTGCTCCTCCATACGAATTATCTGCTTTGCTTGCTGCCAGAAGCATCAGATGCAGCCTTGAACAAAGGCCAGCACTTGCATAGTTCTCCTCAGGTTGAAAAAGGGATGCCATGACAAGTTTCCTTTCTGCACAGCTTGGAACAACATGAAATCTGTCCATATGCAGAATGCACTAAACATAGTGCGTAGTACATTAGAACATTTTTTCAATTCTCTTCTGTAGGGGGTGAAAGAAAATTATAACCAAAAGTGTTAATTTTCTGGCACATTCTCTTTTTTTTTTTTTTTTTTTTTATGAAA
>VWZI01000587.1:208227-230113 GCA_013396835.1 Psilopogon haemacephalus
TTTTTTTTTTCCTTAGGTAAGCAGATTTGCATTATTGTTATACTCTTAGCTACTTTAATGTTCAAACCAGTGCACTCAAAGCTTGAATGACCTGTTTGTCATGGTGGGAAATTGACTTAGATAGCAGGGTAAGTTATAATTTAAGCAAAGTTAAAATCTTATTGGCAGGCAAAGTCTGCTTAAGGGTAGCCATCTGTGACAAAAAAAAAACTTGGCAGTCACTGCCATATAAGGAGAAAACATGGTACCAAAGGTACATTAAAAAGTGCTTTTGAATTTCCAAATACATAAAAGTTGTAATATAATAGTACAGGTCATTTATGCACCTCTTCTATAAGGGTTCCTTAATCTTTTAACACGTCATTTACACATAATTGCTCCTGAAGTAAATCCTTCCATGCCTAATTAGTGGACAAATTCCCACTCCTGTTGGGACCTGATCCAGCTGTCTCAGAGAACAACATGGAGAGGCTGCAATTCATGTACAAGCTGAAGCAATTCACTATTTAGTAGCCAATCTGGTGACATAGGTCAGTTGTGGAAAGATTGATCATTGGCCTATGAGTCTGTAGCACATGTGATAATATATCAAATGCTGCTGAATCTTCTTCTCCTCTACTCTAGAGGGTTTTGTGAGACCCCACCTGGAGAACTGTGTTCAGTTCTGGTGGACATGGAAGGACATGGAATTGCTGGAGCAGGTCCAGAGGAAGCCACCAAGGTTGCAAGAGGGCTGGAGCACCTCCCCTGTGGGGACAGGCTAAGAGAGCTGGGGGTGTTCAGCCTGGAGAAGAGAAAGCTCTGGGGAGACCTTATAGCAGCTTTCCAGTACCTGAAGGCAGCTACAGGAAAGCTGGGGTGGGACTTTTAACAAAGGTTTGTAGTGATAGGATGAGGGGCAATGGCAACTGGATGGGGCCAATCTCTTTTTAGTGGCATGCAGTAATAAGACAAGGAATAATGGATACAAAGTTGACCATAGAATGTTTTGCCTCAACATTAGGATAAACTTCTTTACAGCAAGGGTGATGGAGCACTGGAACAGGATGCCGAGAGAGGTTGTGGAGTCTCCTTCTCTGGAGACTTTCAAAACCTGCCTAGATGCACTCCCGTGTCAACTACCCTAGGTGATCCTACTTTGGAAGGGGGATTAGACTCAATGATCTCTAATATCACTTCTAATATCACATTATGTGATATTAGGTAGAAATTCTTGACTGTGAGGGTGGTGAGACACTGGAACAGGTCACCCAGGGTGGTCATGGATTAATTTTCTGGGTGTTCATCCCATGTCAGATCCATTCAGGTCTGGCACACAAAATGTTGTCTGGGTCGTTTCAGGTATATGCTGGTGCCACAGCTTAAGTGCTTGAAGCAAGTTCTTAAGAAGCAGCACAAAATGGCAGAGATTAGAAGGCTCCTCTGGAGATCATCAAGTCACCTAATAAAGCAGGATCACCTAGGGCAAGCCACACAGAAAGACATCCAGGTGGATCTTCAGTCTCGAGACTCAGCAGTTGCTCTTGGCATTCTAGTTCAGTGGTCCACCACATTCACAGTGAATATTTTCCTCATGTTGAGTTGAAACTTCGTGAGTTCCAGTGTATATCCATTGCCCCTTGTCCTACCACAGGGCACCAGTGAAAAGAGGCTGGCCCCTTCTTTTTCACACCCACCCTTCAGATATTTGTAAACTCTGATCAGATCTCCTCTCAGCCTTCTCTTTTCCAGGCTAAACAGCCTCAAGTCTGTCAGACTTTCTCCATCTGACAGATGTTCCTGTTGCTTCATCATGCTCATAGCCTCTGTTGGACACTAGTACATGTTTGTCCTCTTAAGCTGTTGACACTGATGAATTACAAGTTTTGGTATGCTGTTCCTGGGCTGGTTCTCCTTGTATGACAAGACTTGATTTTGATCTGGTCTGTCATCTTTATCTGGATTATTTTTTCTGCTGTTTAAGTGCACATTTTTTAATATCCTTTGTAGCTGTGGAATTGAAAAGTAGACATATCAGAAATGCCTAACCTTGACCTTATTTCTGTCTTCTCAGGTTAATAGTGTTTGGCCAGCAGAATGCTCTTTCCCTGACAGTGGTTTGTAATCTGCTTGTTTGCTGCAGGGTGAGGAGCAGATTCTATCTGTCACACACACAGCTGGATGTCATAAATGATTCACACCTATTTTCAAACAACTACACTTCTTAGGAAAGTCCTTGTAGCAAGGGTTTGATAAACTCAGCAAGCTCCTCAATGTAAATAGGAAAGGACTAAGGAGTAGTTTTGTGTTTTTGATGATGAACTTTAAAGAAAATTTTAACCACAGTATCAGCTGTTTCAGTTCAAATTTCTGAAACAGAATCACAAACTTGTGGCTTTTCCCACCCCCACCCCTTTTTTTTTTTTTTTTTTTTTTTTAGGCTTGATCAGTGCCTGCTCTATCCTGTCATTGCTAAGAGCAGACTGAGAGGGGATCTTATAAATCCATGTCAATATCTAAAGGCTGGAGGTCATGAGGATGGGACTGGGCCCTTTTCAGCAGTGGCCAGTGACTGGGCAAAGGACAACAGACACAAGCTGGAACCCAGGAGATTTCACTTAAGGATAAACTTAAGTAGTTTCATTGTGAAGTTGCCAGTGCACTGGAACAGGCTGCCCAGAGAGGCTGCCCAGTCTTCTCTGGAGACATTCAAAACCCACCTGGACACTTTCCTCTGCGACTTGCTCTAGGCATACCTGCACTGGCATGGGGGTTGGACTGCATGATGTCCAGAGGTCACTTTTAACCTCTACCATCCTATGATTCTGCTCTATGCCTTTATGTTTATATTCTACTGACCTTGATTAAGGCTCTTTTAAGTAATTCTCCTGCTTTAGATACCTTAGATACCAGCACTCTTGGTATTTCTGCTACTGCTTTTTCTAATTGTGATAATTGCCCATTTGTGATAACTGCACAGCAATAATCAAGTAAATGTTCCTGTTAGGCAAAGTTTTGAATCTGAGTTATAAACAATTTGTTCAGCTGCTTACAGTTGTATGGGCTAATTCATTATCTATGCAAGGATTTGTGTGAGTATTCACAGAATCATGCAACTGTTTCAGCTGCAAAAGACCTCCAAGATGGTTGGTCCAACCTTCAACCTCAGAACACCATGGCCATTAAATCATGTCACAGGATGCCCTGTCCACACATTTCTTGAACACTTCCGGGGATGGTAACTCCACCACCTCCCTGGTCAGACTGTGCCAATTCCTGGTACTCCGATTGTAAGCATAAGCAGGTATCTGAAGTCAACTACAGGGCCCAGTATAAGCAACCACAAAACTTGAAAGGTCTCCTCAAGATATATCAAAGTGTGGGTGACACGTTGTAAAATGTGAGAACAAAATTAAGAGGAACAAAGAGATACACAAAAGAATGCTGGCTTGGAGAACATGAATGTTCTTGTGGTATTAACATAAGGCAGAAGCTAAAGATTTAACTGGGGACTTGCTGTTCCTTGCTTGAAGTTTCAAGTTTGCTGCCTGTTTAGTGTCCTCTCTCAGCCTGGAGAAGATAAGGCTGCAGGGATACCTTATAGCAGCCTTCCAGTACCTAAAGAAACTCCAAGAAACTTGAGAGAGACCTTATTACAAGGTCTTGTAGTGATGAGGGGCAGTGGCTCTGAGCTGGAAGAGAGGAGATTTAGACAGGATGTTAGAAAGAAAACCTTTACTGTGAGTGTGGTGAGACACTGAAATAGGCTACCCAGGGAGTCTGTGGATGCTGTCTCTCTGGAGGTGTTCAAGGTCAGGTTGGATGAGGCCTTGAACAAGCTGTCTAGTGGGAGATGTCCCTGCCCATGGCACGGAGAGTGGAACTAGATGATCTTTAAGATCCCTTTCAACCTAAACCATTCTACCAATCTATGATTCTATGAATCTAGAAATGAGTGGATGCAGGTTTCCTCTGGATCAGAAAGGATTGCAGGATCCTCCGTTTTTTGCTTTCTGAGAGTTAACTGGTAAAGAGCTTTTAAATGGCCTCTTAAAGTCTCTTGTAATTCTTCAGCATCCAAGCTGGAGAGCTGGTGGGAAATGGTGGAGCTGAAATAACAGCACAGCTTAAACCACATCATGATGAGAGTCTCCTTCAACAATAACCACCTGAGGCTACTGATGCTGGGTTAAACACTGACATATTTTTTTAAGGACAAAAAAAAAAATAGCATTCCTTCTTAACAAAAACTGACTATTCCTTTGTTCTCAATGTGTGGTTTAGTGACAATATTCCCCTTTTTCCATCATTTTTGAGGCATTGTATCTTTCTTGCCTTAGATTCATTTCATTTGCAAGTCCCTTCTTTGTTCAGTCACTTTTAAATACTAAGCCCATTATCTGGCTTCTCAGTCTCTTTAATGGACTTTTCTATTTTAAGCACTGATTGCCACTTCTCTTTTTGATGCATTGTATTTGCTCTTCCTCATTCTTCCTATGAAATCAGAATCTCCTCAGATCTTCTAATGTGCTGCCACTCCCTTATATTTGTTAAAAATTGAGAAACTGATATTAGAACGAAATTAAGTTTAATAACTCTGTATATTACCTCTTAGCGAGATGAGAGCTTGGTTCAGTTGGCATTCACCTGCTTTTTTTTTTTTCACCATTTTGTACTGTTTAAAAATATTTTTATATAGTTGGGAGGAAATGGCTATAAGGTAAAGAAAGACCTGATAGAATGTCTTCTTTTATTTCTTATAATTAATGGGTATTTCAGCTATGCTAAAGAAGTGACTACCTTTACTATCACCAGCCATGTAAATTAAGGGGAAAAAAATATAATCTAAGAAATTCCTAGATTCATAAAATGGTTTGGGTGAAAAATCATCTAGTTCCAACCCATCCTGCCTTGGGCAGGGACACCTTCCTCTACACCAGGTTATTCCAGCCTGGCCTTGAACACCTCCAGGGAAGGGGCATCCACAACCTCCTTGGGCAACCAGTTCTCATCACCCTCACTGCCAAGAATCTCTTTCTAATATCCAGTCTAAATAATTCTTTCTAATATCTAGTCTTTGATCTTAAAGGTCTCTTCCAGCCTCAAGAGTTCTATGATTCTGTTATCCCTTCTTGGCTATTTCAGGGTTGGCTCCATATCGGCTGCCTTCCTCACATGCCTGCCTCTCCTGCTGCCTTAGAATCCAAGTCTGCCCTTAAAATTGTGTTTGCCAAAAAATTCTTTTACAGAGACAAAGCAAAACGCACTATGTGCAGGACTGGTGCCCACATCTGAGTCTGCATTCCCTACCTACTGATTTAAATGCTTTCTTTTCAGCTATCTTCTTTCCAGTACTTCATCTGTTTCATTACAGCACACTAACATCAGATGTGTTCAAGTTCCAGTTCATTATCAGCAACGTTTTGTGTTTGATTTATGCTCAAAAAAGTGGTTCTCTTTTTAAAATTATAATAATTTTGTTTTGACATTCTGAGCACTTCATGTTTTGTGTTAGGCTGTTGCCAATGCCCTGTGGGTGTCCAGACTTTGGTAATTCTCTGGTCTAAATCCCTTACTATTCACCTATTGTATATATAAAAAATAGGTGAGATATATATTTATCACACCTGATTTTTATGTACATCTCTATACCTCAAACTTTTTTTTTTTTTTTTTTTTTTGGTGCAGATATATGTACATATGTGTATATATACATATATGTATTTATATATATGTATCTCACTTTCAAAAGATATATATACCTTATCAACTTTTTATCTGTATATATATAATCTCTTTTTAATATATCTAGATCTAGATCTATGTCATCTGTATCTTTATCTATATCTGTGTATCTATATCTATATCTAATATATATCCACATCTATACCTATATCTGTATCTGTATCTAATCTATATCTACATCTATAAATCTAATCTATATCTATATCTATATCTGTAGCTACGTATCTGTATCTATATATCTATATCTAATATATATCCACATCTATACCTATATCTGTATCTGTATCTAATCTATATCTATATCTGTATCTGGAGTACAGCATCCAGTTCTGGAGCCCCTATTACAAGAGGGATGTGGACATGCTGGAGCATGTCCAGAGAAGGGCCACAAGGATGATCAGAGGGCTGGAGCACCTCTCCTATGAGGACAGACTGAAAGATCAGGGGCTTTTCTGTCTGGAGAAGAGGAGGCTCCCAGGTGACCTTATTGTGGCCTTCCAGCATCTGAAGGGGGCCTACAAAATAGCTGGGGAGGGACTTTTTAGGCTCTCAGGTAGTGATAGGACTAAGGGGAATGGAGCAAAGCTGGAGGTAGGGAGATTCAGATTGGATGTGAAGAGGAAGTTCTTCACCATTAGAGTGGTGAGACCCTGGAATGAGTTGCCCATGGGGTTGGTTGGGGCCACATCCCTGGAGGTGTTTAAGGTAAGGCTGGATGAGGCTGTGGCCAGGCTGATCTAGGGTAGGGTGTCCTTGCCCATGGCAGGGGGGTTGGAACTAGAGATCCTTGTGGTCTCTTTCAATCCTGACTGATTCTATGATTCTATGACCTATATCTATATTTAATCTATATTTATATCTATATCTGTATCTGTATCTATATATCTATATCTATAGAGTGGGCTTTAAACTAGGGTTGAAAGGGGGTGGGAATGAAACCAGGTGTTCCATAGAGGAGAACAAGAGTGTAATCAGACCTTTTTGTGACAAGCTGGGGGATGGCGCACCACGGCTGGATGGATGGGAGGCTAGCAAGGGCCTTCAGCCCATTGCCCAGCAGTATGCCAGGAACACAACAAAACAGTCTCATAGAGTCTCCTACTCTGTCAGGGTAAAATCGGTATGCTGAGCTCCATCCCTGAAATGTCTACACCAATGCACATAGCATGGGGAATAAACAGGGGGAGTTACAAAGTCCAGGTGTGCTCAGGGGGTTATGATTCGGTGGCAATTACAGAAACCTGGTGAGATAGCTTACATTACTGGGACGTGACCATGGATGGCTGATGGCTATGTCCTCTTTAGGAAAAACAGGCCAACAAAGCGAGGTGTTGGAGTTGCTCTCTATGTGAAGAAGCAGCTAGAATGTATGGAGTTCTGCCCAGAGGAGGATGAGGAGCAAGTAGAGAGTTTGTGGGTACGAATCAAGGGGCAGGCTAGCAGGGCTGATACAGTTGTGGGCCACCTGGTCGGGATGAGGAAATTGATGAGGCCTTCTACAGACAGCTGGCAGCTGCCTCTCAATCACAGGCCCTGCTTATCATAGAGGATTTTAATTACCCAGACATTTGCTGGAAGGCCCACTCAGCTAGTGAGCCACATTCCAGGAGGTTCCTCCGGTGCATCGATGATAACTTCTTCACACAAATAGTGGAGGAGCCAACTAGGAGGGGAGCGCTGCTGGGCCTGGTACCAACAAGAGGTGCATGGTTGAATCAGTGAAGTTTGAGGGAGCCTTGTCTGCAGTGATCATGAGATGGTGGAGTTCAGGATCTTGAGTGGCGGGAACAGAATATCTAGCAGGATCACAACTCTGGATTTCAGCAGGGCCAACTTTGGCCTCTTCAACCATATACTAGGGGAAATAGCATGGGACAGAGCACTACAAGACAAAGGGGCCCATGATAGTTGCATAATATTAAGAAATACTTCTTCCAAGCTCAAGATCAGAGCATTCCGGTGAGTAGAAAATCAAGAAGGGGAATCAAAAGACCTTCATGGTTAAGTAGGAAGCTGCTGAACAAAATCAAGTGGAAGATGAAAGTCCACAGATCATGGAAGGAGGGACTGGCCACCTGGGAGGAGTATAAGATGGTTGCCAGAGGATGTAGGGAAGCTACTAGGAAGGCTAAGGCCTCCTTGGAATTCAATCTTGCAGGGCACACCAAAGACAACAGGAAGGGATTCTTCATTGCAGGAAGAAGCAGCACTACAGGCAATATAGGCCCACTGCTGAATGGGGTGGGTGCCTTGGTGATGGAGGATGCAGAGTTGCTGAACACTTTCTCTGTCTTCATCTATACTCAGAAGCACCACGCCCCTGAGGCCACGGAAGAAGACAAGGTTATGGAGGAGGTTCCCTTGGCCGATGGGGACTGGGTTAGTGAGGACTGGGTTAGGGAACAGTTAAGTAAACTGAACAGACATAAGTCCATGGCTCCTGATGCCATGCACCCATGCATGCTGAAGTGGCTGGCAGAGGTCATTGCCAGACCGTTCTCCATCATCTTTGGCAAGTCATGCTGGACTTGCGAGGTGACTGGCGAGGTGACTGGGGATTGGAGGAGGGCAAACATCAATCTTCAAAAAAGGTAAGAAGGAGGACCCAGGTAATTATAGACCAGTCAGCCTCATCTCCATCCCTGGAAAGGTAATGAAGCAGCTTATCCTCAGCACTGTGCTTAGCCATGTCAAGGACAAGAAGGTCATTGAGAGCAGTCAACATGGTTTTACAAAGAGGAAGTCATATCTGACCAACCTGATAACTTTATATGAGGACATAACCAGGTGAATAGATGATGGAAGATCGGTAGATGTGCTTTACCTTGATTTCAGTAAAGCATTTGACACCATCTCCCACAGTAGCTTCATAGCCAAACTGAGGAGGTGTGGTCTGGATCATTAAGTAGTGAGGTGGATTTGAACTGGTTAAAGGAAAAAAGGTCAGAGAGTTGTGGTCATTGGGACAGAGTCTAGTTGGAGGCCTGTAACTAGTGGAGTCCCTCAGAGGTCAGTACTGGGACCAGTATTATTCAATGTATTCATTAATGACCTGGATGAGGGTATGGAGCGCACTGTCAGCAAGTTTGCTGATGACACCAAGCTAGGTGGAGTGGCTGACACACCAGGGAGTTGTGCTACATTCAGAGAGACTTAGGCTGGAGAGTTGGGCAGGGAGAAATGTAATGAAGTTCAACAGAGGTAAAGTGTAGAGTCATGCACCTGGGAAAGAACAACCCCATGTATCAGTATAGGTTAGGGGCTAACCTGCTGGAGAGCAGTGAAAAGAAGGACTTGTTGAATGGAAGGATGGCCATGAGCCAGCAGTGTGCTCTTGTGGCCAGTGCCATTTTGGGGTGGATTAGAAGGGCTGTGGTTAGTAGGTCGAGGGAGGTTCTCCTTCCCCTCTACTCTGCTCCAGTGAGGCCTCATCTGGAGTATTGTATCCAGTTCTGGGCCCCCCAGTTCAAGGACAGGGAGCTGCTTGAGAGAGTCCAGCACAGAGCAACAAAAATTATTAAGGAAGCTGAACATCTTCCTTACGAGGAGACATTGAAGGAGCTGAGGCTTTTTAGCTTGGGGAGGAAGAGACTGAGGGGTGACTTCATTAATGTTTATAAAGATGCAAGGGGCATGTGCCAGTAGGATGGAGCCAGGCTCTTCTCAATGATGCCCAAGAGAGGACAAGGGGCAATGGGTGGAAGTTGAGGCATAGGACGTTCCATGTGAACCTAAGGAAGAATTTTTTTCACTGTGAGGGTGACAGAGCACTGGAACAGGCTGCCCAGGGTGGGTTATGGAATCTCCCTCTCTGGAGATATTCAAGAACCATCTGGGTCTGTTCCTGTTTGATCTGGTATAGGTGATCCTGCTCTGGCAGGGGGGCTGGACCATATAATCTTTCAGCCCCTGACATTCTGTGATTCTATGATTCTAGGATTTATATATATATCATCTTTAATCTATAGCTCTTTTTAATGTATCTTACCTGTTTGTTGTCTATATCTCTACATCTATACCTCACCCTTTTAAATCTATATATCTAAATCTATATAGCTCACCTTTTTTATGTAGTTCACTTTTTTTTAATCTATATGTATCTTTTTTATCTATATCTATATACCTCATCTTTCTTCTATCTCACCTTTTTTATCTTTTTCTCACCTTTATTATCTCTATCTATACCTACATCTACGTTTATATCTCTGTATAGACCTACATCTACATATATATGTATATATATGTACATCTATACCTATATGTGAGAGTCAAATCATCTCTCCCTTGCTCATGTAAATCAACAACGTAAAGATTGCCTTTGTTACCTTCCCAGACTCAGCCAGGGTGCCTGGCCAAATGCTGTTACTCTATGATTCTGTAAGTGCAAAACATTAGTTATTTGTTACGAAGTTCTGTGTTACCATATTTCAGTTATTTCATAGAATAGAATTGTAGAATGGTTTATGTTGGACCTCAAAGATCATCTAGTTCCAATGCCATGCCACAGGCAGGGACAACTCTAGATCAGATTGCTCAAGGCCTCAACCATCCTGGCCTTTCTTCTTGGTTCAGTAGGTGGAGCTGTAATATCTGTTTAGAATCATAGAATCATAGAATGGTTTAGGTTGGAAGAGACCTCAAAGATCATCCAGTTCCAACTCCCTGCCATAGGCAGGGACACCTCCTACTAGATCAGGACGCTCAAGACCTCATCCAGCCTGGCCTTGAACACCTCCAGGGAGGGAGCAGCCACAACCTCCCTGGGCAACCTGTTCCAGTGTCTCGCCACCCTCATTGTGAAGAACTTTCCCCTAACATCCCATTTAAATCTCCCCTCTGCCAGTTTGAACCCATTTCCTTTGGTAAAGATGGACCACTACATCTGCACTGACAAATGTAACTTCGAATCCTCAACAATGCACATATTTATGCATTCTATTTAAATTGGCATTTTGCATAGTTTTCAAATTACAGACAAAACAAGGAACATCGAACTCTGAGCCGGGGAAAAAATCAATCTGTGTCTATGTCTTGAGCCCCTGAACAGCCATTTTCAACTGTTCAAAATAACACAGAACATCTTTAAGTGCAATTTAAAAATTTTGGGATCTGAGAAAAAAGAAAAATCTCTCATTTAGTACATTTTGCTTATTTTCATATATTCATGGAAGGGACCTGGAAGATAATCTAGTTCAAATCCCCCATGCCATGGGCAAGGATACCTCCAACTAGACCACATTGCTCAAGGTCTCACCCAACCTGGCCTTGAACACCTCCAGGAAGGGGGCATTTACAACTTTCCTGAGCAACCTGTGTCTCACCACCCTCACTGTAATGAATTTCTTCCTAATATCCATATTAAATCTACCCTCTTTCAGCTTCACTCTGTTCCCTCTCATCCTATCACCATAGGCCCTTTTTAAAAGTCTGGGGTTTGGTTTGAAACAGACTCCTTGAAGCAATAAAGAATTGATGAAGTCATCTCATTAATGTTTTTAGGTTTAGATTCATAATCCAATCAGTTGTTACCTTTCGTGTTCAAGAGTAGTTACTCTTTATGGTGACAAAGACACATATATTTGGCTCAATCATATTAGAAGTCTTTTCCAACCAAAACAATTCTATGATTCCATGCTTTCTGATAATGCTTTCAAAAATGCTCTTAAAAATTCAGTGCTAGTAAAAAATAAAAGAGCCTCGTAATGAGACTAATTCACTCTTCAAATGTTACAGCAGCATCTGAGCATTGTCCCATCATCTCAAATTGTTCTTAATTCTAAGAACACTTCCCCCTTTCAATTTTCTCAGGGAAGCTTTCTGTAAAAGCAATGAGAGTATTCAAATTAATTTTTCAAGATCACAAAATTGCTATTTCTTTTTGAAGGAAGAGCTGTCTTGTACTGATCTTCTGTATGCAAAATTATCTTAATGATATCTTCTTTCATCTTTGCGTTCTCCCTTGAGCAGTTTAAGTGCTTTCTGATTCTCTTTGGTTACAGCTAAATATTTCAAGCGGGTGTCAGGTTTGGGCTTCTCTCCTTTTAGTTCCAAGAGCTGCTTAGATAGGAGATGCAGCGCTGCTGGAAAATGTTCAGAGAAAGACAACAAAGCTGGTGAAGGGTCTGGAGAACAGGTCTGGTGATGAGCAGCTGAAGGAACTGGGGTTGTTTGGTCTGAGAAAGAGGATGCTGAGGGGAGACCTCATGGCTCTCTACAACTCCTTGAAAGGAGGTTGGAGTGAGGTGGGGGTTGATATATTTTGCCCCAGTACCAGGTGATAAAATGAGAGGAAATGGACAGAAATTGTGCCAGGGGAGGTTTAGATTGGATATTAGGAAAATTATCTTTCCTGAAGGAGTAGTCAGGTGTTAGAACAGTCTGCCCAGGGAGGTGGTGGAGGCACCATACATGGAGGTGTTCAAGATACACGTGGACGTGGCACTTGGAGAAAGGCTTCAATGGCAATGGGGATGTTGGGTTGACAGTTGCACTCAGTGATCTTTTCCAACCCAAACAATTCTATAATACTATAATATTATTTCAAAATGCACAATATAAACTATCACTTCTCAGTCTTTTTATTTCTATATTATTTTTCATATGATTTTCCACTGACCAAGATTTTCTTCTTTTCTGCTTCTTCACCATTTTTTCCCATACACTCTTCCACTCCTAGATGGACAGCAAGGTTGCTGCAGTGAGTGTCTCCAGCTCTGATCCTTCATCTTAATCTACTCTATTTCCTTATCCACTTCTGCCACTCTGCTCTGTTGGGACCTCAATTGGAGAACTGTTTCCAGCTAACACCCTAACACAAGAAGTACATGGACCTGCTGGAGCAAGTCTAGAGGAGGCCACAAAGATGATTAGAGGCCTGGAGCACTTCTCCTACAAAAGAGAAGGAGAAAGACTGGAAGCATTGGGACTCTTCAACCTGGAGAATGCTCTGGGAAGATCTTACAGCTGCATTTCAATATCTGTAGGGGACTACAGGAAGGATTGGGGAGGGACTGTTTAGAAGGGCCTGTAGTGATAGGATGAGGGGCAATGGTTTTAAATGGCAGCAGGGTTGGACATTAAGAGGAAGTTCTTTAAAATGAGCATGGTGAAATACTGGAACAGGTTGCCTAGGGATCTGGTTGAGGCCTCGTCCCTGGAGACATTCAAGATCATACTTGATGCGGCCCCAGGCAGCCTGATGTAGTTGGAGATATCCCTGCTGACTGCAGGTGGGTTGGACAAGATTACTTTTGAGAGTCCCTTCCAACCCAATGCAATCTGTGAATCCTTTCCCAATTGCTTGGCCACACCCAGGGGCAGGAGGGATTTAACGGTGCAAGTCAGAGGGATGGAGGAAGGAGGATGCATTTGCAGCATTAGTGTGTCTATCAGATAGTCTGTATTGATAACTCCATAGTTAATACACCCAGCAGACTTCAGCAGCTTGTGTCCTGCTCAGCAGTTTACCTTCTGCTATGAGGACAGGCAGAGAGAGTTGGGACTCTTCAGCCTGGAGAAGAGAAGACTTTGAGGAGACCTTATAGTAGCCTTCCAGTATCTGAAAGGGACATACAGGAGGGCTGGGGAGGGGCTATTCACAAGGTCTTGTTATGACAGGATGAGGGGTAATGGGTTTGGACTGGCAGAGGGGAGACTTAAACTGGTTTTTGGAAGGAAGTTCTTTACAGTGAGGGTGGTGAGACACTGGAACAGGTTGCCCAGGGAGGTTGTGGCTGCTCCTTCCCTGGAGGTGTTCAAGGCCAGTTTGGATGAGGCCTTGAGTGACCTGTTCTAGTGGGAGGTGTCCCTGCCTATGGTGGGGGTTTGGAACTGGACAACCTTTGAGGTCCCTTCCAACCTAAACCATTCTATGATTCTATGATTTCCTCTCAGCTGGAGTGCATTTCAGACATAATCCACAAGGACCAGAAGAGAGGCAGCCTTTTATAAAGTACCTGTTGGTTTGTTGATTGTTTGGCTTGTTTTTTTGGTAACTGCTGTAGAAGTTTTTCCATGTTCTCTAACAAGCCGCAGTGATGTATTCACTGTCAGCTAGAAATATAGCTGTCCTACCTGGAGAAACGTCATTGACACAGGTGTTATCCAACAGACTTTACTTACCTAATCAGTTGAGTTGTCAGGTTGAGTTAGCAAATCCATTTGTATTTACATTTGATCCTTGTTAGGTGTGTGCTGGGTAGCTGCGATACAGACATCACCATTCTTTTGCTAGAGTCCCTGTTACACAAACCCAAGCAAATCATCCTGTTGAAAACAGGACTGCAAAGATGAGAAGAATCTTGCGGAGGGCAGACTTAGACTTGAAATTAGGAAGAAATTCTTTACAGTGCCCAGGGAGGTCATGCATGCCCTGTCCCTGGAGGTGTTCAAGGCCAGGTTGGATGTGGCCTTGAGCAACCTAGTCTAGTGGGAAATGTCCCTGCCCATGGCAGGGGAGGTTAGAATTAGGTGATGTTTAAGGTCCCTTCCTACACAAACCATTCTATGATTCTGTGAAGAAACTTTTGGAAGCCACATTGGCTTTGGGTGGCAGGTATTTTTCTGAGAGGCTTGTTTAACATTACAGCTGCACATTTTAGAGCTATGTGTTACTGCTTTGTCAGAAGGTAACTTCATCAGAACTCTAAGAAGCATGCAGTGTATTGTATTAAGAAACATTTTTTGTGTTTGCAATAATCCTGAGGGATATGTAAAATACACCTTTTGAAGAAAAGGTTACAGCAATTCACTGTTCTTACAGAGCATGGATCCCTTCTTCTTTCTGGATGAGGGACTTTTCATAAAGGACTTATAGAAAGAGGAAATTTAGATTGGATATTAGGTTGGGTTTGTTCAGCCTGGAAAATAAAAGGCTCTGAGGAGACCTTATAGCTGAATTTAAATATCTGAGGAGGACCTGCAGGAAGGTTGGGGCAGGGACTGTTTAGAAGGGCTTGTGGTAATTGGAAGAGGGACAAAGGCTTGAAACTGGAGCCGAGCAGATTTAGATTGTATGTTAGGAGGAAGCTGTTCACAATGAGGGTAGTGAAATACTGGAACAGGTTATTCAGGGATGTGTTTGAGGTTCCATCCCTGAATACCTTCAAGATCACAGTCAGTGTGGCCCTGGGCAGCTTGATGTAGTTGGAGGTGTCCCAGCTGCCTGCAGGTGGGTTGGAGAAGATGACCTTTTAGGGTCTCTTTCAATCTGATGCAATCTGTGAATCTGTGAATCTAACACGACTGAGTTGTCATGGCAATTACCAAATGAATCACAAGATGTTCTTATTTCCTATAAAGATGTGTTTTAGAATGCTTTAAGCTACAGTTAAGTGTACTATTTCATGCCTAAGCAAGGAAGCTGTAAAAGAAGCTAAGTGCCAATTAAAGTATTGATAAGCCCCTCCCTGGCACAAGCTGCAGCACACAATGTCTCCTGTACAAATCCTGAAAGGCTGCCTATCATTTCCAGCATAGGATCATAAAACTGTTTTGGTTGAAAAAGACCTCTAAGATCATCAAGTCCAACCATGTTCAGGTTCTAGCCTTGTTCATTGCCCCAGGTGCTTCAGGTTCCAGTTTTTCTTGGGTTTGCATGCTTTTCCTTGGGTTTGAAGCTGGTGGAGTAGGTATGGCAGATGTGTCACTGGAGTAGGCATGGCAGATGTTAGGAGGGAAGCTTCTACTGGAATTTAACCCCTTGATGGCAACCATGCAATATAGTCTGGTTGAGCATTGGAATGTCACAGCCCCCACCACAGTAAGGGTGGTGAGACACTGGAGGGAAGTTGGGGATGTCTCCTCCCTGAAGATGTTCAAGGCAAGGTTGAATGAGGCCTTGGGCAACCTGGTCTAGTGGGAAGCATCCCTGCCCATGGCAGGAGGAGTTGGAACTAGATGATCTTTAAGGTCCCTTCCTACCCAAACCATTCTATGAGTCTACAAATGTACTTGGCCCAGCCCATTAGGGTTTCTTTGGTTCTTTTTTTTTTCATGGCTTTTTTGTCTTCCTGGATGTCACTGATAATTCTTTAAATATTCTTGGTAAAGTAGAAGGGGAGAACAAGGAGAGGGCGGAGATTCAAAATGATACCCATGGCAATTTCTGGAGGTTCTTTGCATGCTGAGCATAGATAGTAACTGGATAACTGATGTACCTGCTGTGCAGCTGTCACTTTGCCTGGGAATATATTTGAGAACAAAGATCAGTAAATGCCCTGACACCTCTTAAGAGGCACATTTTCTGTGGGTGGATATTAGCAATTCAAAAGCTAAACGGGAATCTCAGCAAGGTCATTGTCTGGTCAGCCAGTTTATTTTTGAACTAAGCAGTGTTTAATTTAAGAAGCAGAAGGACTGAGATAAGCAAGAAGAAACCTAAATGGCCAGCTGGTTGCTGAGTGATGCTGAAGTCGAGTCATCCTAAAGGGCAGCTCATTTGTACCCTCACTCAAGAGAAGAGAAAGCTGAAGACCAGAATGAAAGGCAGAATGAAAGCACAGGTATCCCACAGTGCCCCCATGATGCTTTATTGGTGGCAAGTTGAGATATTTCTGTTCCATTATCAAGGAAACAAAACAGGAAAGGAGGAAGTTGGACATAAGGAGGGTTCTTCACATTGAAAGTGGTAAAATACTGGAACAGATTTCCCAGGGATGTGGTTGAGGTCCTATCCCTGAAGACATTCAAGGTCAAAGTTGATGAGCCTCTGGGCAGCCTGATGTAGCTGGAGGTGACTCTGTTGACTGCTGGGGGGTTGGACAAGACCTTTGAGAGTCCTTTCCAACCCAATGCATTCTATAAGTTTATGAATCTGTGAAAGGCAAATACAAAAATATATTAAATATTAAATAAATTAAGCCTACATATGCATGCAAAGGAGGTAAGACTTTCAGGATGTCCAAGTTAAAGCTGGGATTTAAAAACTATGGGTTTTTTTCAGCATTTCTTAATTCCACTGTGAGTTACAAATATATTCAGTGTGAATAAAACCTGAGCTTTCTCATAACAACTCAGAAATGAAAGTAATAAAGAATCTTAGTGTGGCTTTCTTATAAATAAAACATGCTGCTCTGTTTTGTTTAGGGTCTTTTAGTCCTCAGTTCTATGCTGGTGGCAGGAATAATTAGGTTCTGTTTTGAAGGTAGTGATTTTCTTAATATAAACATGAATTTGTCACTTTGATAAAGGAACATTCTTCTCTTTCAGAGATTTATTTAGAGCCTCTGGCATCACCCAGTCCTGCTTCTTGCCAAGTCTAGTCTCCTCATCCTACGCTACCATCTAAAGTGTGATTTCTGGGGAAGGGCTTTTGGCTGCCTCAGAAGGGTTGGTGTCTTTTGTATTCCAGTGTAGGCTTGCCTGACAGCCATCCCTATTCTACCTTAGGCAAGGAGGTGCTGTTGCGACACTAAAGATCGGGTGTGACAGAACTCCGCAAACTCTCCATAAAAAGCTTTTTGCTCAATTCCCTCCAGAAATACTCCTGAAGTGGTGTTTGACGGGTTGGTGTAGCTATAAAAGCTCTCAGTTGCTATTATTACAGAGGTCTCTGAAAATATATTGATAGGCTTAAGTCTCCAAATTTCTGATTCCACCTGCTAAGTACAGCCTCTGCCTGTAATCTCTGGCTAACTACTTTTCTCCTCTTGGCCACATTCATTTGTTAATCTGATGCTGGGAAAAACAAACAAACAATCAAACAAAAAAACCAAAAAAAACCCAGCCAACCAAAAAAATCCCATAAAAGGAAGGACTATTTTTATATCCTTGGCTTCAACACTAGAACCACAACAGCTAAAGTGGAGTACCTGCATATTTCATCACCCGCGTGTTGCTCTGGCATGGGATAACTGGCTGTATTTTTATTTATTTTTGAGGTTTTAAGCCCAAAGGGGGTAGCTTCATTCTGGAACATATTTAGTTTGTAGGTGACAAATGGTCTCTGGAACCTTTAAAACTGAGTCTAAGCAGCAGAAGTCTCTACTGTTGCTCAGTGTGGAACTATATAAAGTGAAAAAGAGTTTGGATTCAGCAAGGGAATACCCCAAGAAAAAAAAAAATCATAAAAATAAACCACCTCACTTCAGCTCTTTACAGTACCTTGAGGATACACTCTCATGCTCTCATCTGCTTCCTTCTATACATGCTGTGGTTTATTTCTTCATACTTTCTTGCTTCATTTTTTATCTTTGGATAAAGAATGTGCCAACATTTTTTAAAAGACTGATTTAATTTTTGTCAGTTTTTGTTTGGTTTATTCCAAAGACACAGAAGAGAGTCTGGAGCAATTTTAAGCACTGTGGTGTACCAGCCCTCCTTACTTCAAGAAAGGAAGAACAGAGGCAGAATTTCAAATATGGATCAGTAGATTAACCATCACTTTGAATTAACTCGCCAAAACTCTTTTTTAGAAGTGTGATTGTACAGGAGCCTGCTCTGATTAAAGCTGACTCACTCTGCCTTGTATACCAGGGACATGCAAGGCTGGATTCTTTATACTTTGCAGATGGAAAAAAACAAGTCTGAAGTTCATAGAGCTGGGTTTTCCCATACTCTTCCTATAAGCAATACAGCAAGAAGAGAGTTCTTTCCGGTTTAATTCAGGTTTAGTTATCAATTTTTTATTTTTTTTCTCACAGATTCCAGCTGCTCTGCATGGGAAGCAGTGGAAGCATGCATCTCGATTCCATGTCTGTGGAGAGAGTTGGGGACCCTTTTTGGGGAGGCAGAGAATGCAAATCCATGTTGGGGTGCTGCATGCCAGGTGCAGATCTACTCTGAACATGGACTTTGTAGAAGACATTTTGAATGAAACCTTGCTTCTGGCTGCAAGTTAACAGTAACAAGGATAAGCCTTCAGAGTATTGTGTCCAGTTCTCGGTTGCTCGGTTCAAGAAGGAACTTGCTGGAGAGGGTACAGTGAATGGCTACAAAGATGATGAGGGGGCTGGAACATTTTTCTTATGAGGAAAGACTGAGAAAATTTGGGATTTTTAGTCTGGAAAAGAGCAGACCGAGGGGGGGGGATCTCATCAATGCTGATCAATACCTGCAGCTCAGTTGTCGGGAGGGTGGGACCTGTCTTTCTTCAGTGGTGCCCAGTGACAGGACAAGGGGTAACAGGCACACACTTTAACATAAGAAGTTCCATCTAAACATGAGAAATTTCCTGAAGAGTGATGGAGCACTGGAACAGGCTGCCCAGAGAAGTGAAGTCTCCATCTCTTGAGACTTTATGAACCTGCCTGGACATGTTCCTATGTGACCTTCTCCAGGTGTTCCTGCTTTGGTGTGGTGCAGGGGTTGGGCTTGATATCCAGAGATCACTTCCAAACCCTACTATTCCACAATTCTGTAAGCTGCTCTTCCCAGGAAGCTCACTCAGGCTCTTCATACAACCACTCTGTTCTGCCTATAGAATTTTAGCACAGTCTTTACAAGGACATTAATTATTTATCTGCCTTCAATACAATTAACAACCAAACTTTTTTGCAGATCTAGTAAAAAATGTGCACAATCCAGTACCTTCTCCGAACAGTGTATGCTCCCTAAAGCTAACAGCTCAAATTAAAAATGCCTATTTGGCCATTTGATACTAACAGAGTGTATTCAGAGAGGGATGTGTTGTGTAAAACAAAATCTTTCTTATAGTCACTTTGGAGGAAAACAGTGCTGTACTCTGAATCATGAAAGATAATTTCTTGCCAGGCAATGCAAAATTATGGCAGCACAAAATATTCCTCTCTTGCTGCTTCCTTCTCATATATTGATTGGTCCTGTACTGTAGGTGTGATAGACCAAGGTGCTTATCCTCTAATACCTCTGAGCACTTTCAAGAAACTACTACATTTGTCAAATGACAAAAAGAATCACCTGAGAGACTCAATGGAGAAACATCAAAAGCAGCCAGAAAATCTGCAGTCCCAGGTGAGCTGTTACTTGAAGATTATCCAGCTTGCAAGTCATCTGTGGTTTGTCTTTGAAAAGTTCTGCTGAGCTCAGTCTGGATTTGAGAGCTAAACACGAGGAGTCTTGTTTGTTTTCTGGGCTCGCTTCCCTCCCTATCTCCTGGGAAGGACAGATAATATAAACACAGCAGCTAAACGGATTGTGGGCCACAAGATACTTGTCCTGCGGCAGCTATGGGGCTACCCTTCCCTACCTAAAAATTGTTTGAGTGTATTGTAATTTTTTTTTTTTTAATTTAAAAAAGCAAACAATCGAAACCAAAGCAAACCAAACCAAAAACAAAAAAGAACACAAACAAAAACCCAAAGCAAATAAAAAACTTAGCAAAAAAAAAAGAAAAAAAAGAAAAACAAAAACAAACAAAAAATCCCAAGCAAATCAACAAAGTAATCAAAACCCCAACCTAACAAAACCTCCACAACAAACAAAAACCCCACGAGCAACGAACAGCAGCTAGAAGCTGTTGCAGAAGCATTAGATAGGGCTTGCTTTATCTATATCTAATCTTGCTCCATATTCTGATTCTCCCTCAGCATTTGCTTATCGTTCTTCCGGGAATAGAATAGGTGGTGGAACAAGAACTTGGGCTGAAGCAGGTCACCAATTTCTCTGAAGTATTTTGACCTCACATTTATTAAGCTAGGAACTTGTGAATGCCCCATCCAGGGCGATGTCCAAGGCCAGGCTGGATGGGACATCAAGCATTCTGGTCCAGTGGAAGGTGACCCTGCCCATGGCAGTGGGGTGGGAGTAGGTAATCTTGAAGGTCCCTTTCAACCCAAACCATTCTATGAATCTATGATACATTCATTTATTCAGTTAAAAACATCCAAACATCATTTCATGTTGAGTGACCACTCTTACAAAGCCCATGTTCCTCATGCAAAGAATATTTTGCAAAAAGTTTTCACATGTAACATTTATTATATATGTTGATCTATACAGAACAGCTCTTAAAGAATCACAAGATTCTGGCTTGGTGCTGCCCATGATAATTTAATATGAAGAGACTGCTTATATGAAATTGTATCACTCTTCTCATTTATATAATGAATTTTTTATACATGTATTTGAATTTTGCTCAACTTGCAGTCTTCTGGTAAGTCTAGTTAACACCCAGCCTTAAGACTTTGAGAAAGAAAAAAGGAAGAGCTATTTCATATTCTTATTTCTTGAGCTTCCTAAAACTAGAAAATGCAAAGTGTTTGGTGATGCCCATTAATGCTATCCTGAGCTGTCCACACATGGGAGAAGTTACATGTGTGCAGTCTCTGGCTGTCATGTATGGGGTTGAGGGTAGCTGATATCAATCATATGAAGTCAACCAAATATGCTCAGGATGTCTAACCTCAGAAGGAGCAGGTGTCCTTAGTCTATAGATTCATAGGATGGTTAGGGCTGGAAGAGACCTGAAAGACCACACAGTTCTAAACCCCCTCCATTGGGCAGGGACACCTTCCACTAGATCAGGTTGCTCAAAGCTTCATCCAACCCAACCTTAAACACCTCCAGAGAGGGGACACACATAACCTCCCTATGCAGCCTGTTCCAGTGTCTCACCATCCTCACTGTCAAGAATTTCTTCCTAATATCCTGTCTAAATCTGCCCTACTCCAGCTTCAATCCATTCCCTCTCATCCTATCACTACAAGCCCTTGTAAAAAGTCTCTCCCCAGCTTTCTTGTAGCCCCCTTCGGGTATTGGAAGTGACCTTAGGTGAAATGATCTTTCTTCTCCGCAGGCTTGTAAGGTCATTTGAAAGTTATTTTGAATGGGGTTTTGCTGCTTATTCCTGTTGCTGTTTCTTTGTGCCACTACATCAGGGGGCAAACTGAACCTGAGCATTAACTTCAAATGTCAGTTGCTAACCTTTTGAGTAGTCATTTGGTGAGCCTTTACCTTTCAATGACAGCCGTATATAATTAGGTGACTAAATTTCATGCCCCTTTTTTCCTAGAGGGCATTTCCACTGGGACTACAAACAGTTTTCTGCTCTAGAGGAAGCAAAACCACAGAAACAAATGTATTTCACTGCCTGGTTTCATGCTCTTTGCAAACACTGCTAGAATAAAAATTAAAATGCTCCATTCACAGTCATCTTTTTGCTTTACATCATGCCAAATAGAAGCTTGCCCCACAAAAAAAAAAAAAAAAAAAAAAAAAAAAAAAATGGTTTTTTTCTTTTAAAAAG
>VWZI01000587.1:235615-311405 GCA_013396835.1 Psilopogon haemacephalus
AGGAGAGGAGAGGAGAGGAGAGGAGAGGAGAGGAGAGGAGAGGGAGACCTAGTAATAATGTATTTAAGAGGCGAACTCATGTAATAGATATTACATTCCAGAAATGGAAATTTGGTGGCCAGAGGCTAATTTGCAAAATTACAGAGAATATAGGAAAAGTAATTTCCTACAAATGGTGTGAACTGAACTCCCCAGAAACAAGAAGGTAAAGCATGAGCAGAAGATAAATTAGGTGAAGCTTAGAAGGTATTAGTAGGCTATTTTCATGAATTTGCTCTAGCACTTCACTGCAGTAGAGTGAGCCTTTTAGCATACAATGAGTACCAAAAAAAATCCTAATGTCATTTTTAATTCAAAAAAAGAAACCTGCACTCATTTATGACACCTTGAGCAGAGAAAGAGAGACACTTTCAAATGAAGAAGGAGTTTCTATTACGGCAGCGTGGGTAGCTGGCAGGCTTGCATTAGGAATTAGCAGTCCCAATCTGTCTTTAATTACCGCTTAGATACTATTCTGGTTGTCCTATAAATGAGGAAGAGCTGTGTAGAGTGGTTAGAACTCTTCCCAGTCGCTGCCTAATTCTCTTCAGGTATGCCACCCACTGCAATGCTGAACTTTTCTGACTCTTTGTGAAGACTTTTAGCCTTTGTCCCACTGTCTCAACTTGTTTAAAAACATATACATATATATATATATATATATATATGCCTCGTGTTACACTTTGCTGAAGACACAACTGGATGATGATAGTTGACATTCTAGTCTCAGATGGCTGGTGAACAGGTCAGTTCACCACTACTGCACAGATGTTTAATTACTTTTTGATTATAGATTCATAGATTCATAGAATGGGTTGGGTTGGAAGGGACCTTGAAGATCATTTAGTTCCAACCCCCTGCCATGGGACCACTAGACCAGGTTGCTCAAGGCTTCATCCAACCTGGCCTTGAACACTTCCAAGGAGGAGACATCCATGGCCTCCCTGCCATTCTGTGCTAGAAAATTAACAGAAGATTTAACTGCCTTTTGTTCCCTTAGCAGGGAATCTGGCAATTTCCAATCTGCTTTGGTTCACTTTAATTCAATTTTCTTTTCTTGGCTAACTGTACGCAGGTCTCCCCTTATTTTTAATTTCCTTTCAAGTTATGTAAACTCTGTTATTTTGGCAGAATAAAAGAAGTTGGTAGTAGTAATTTTCATTCCTACTAGCTCAGGGTCTGTATTTATGAAAACTGGCCTGTGTCATCTCAAGTTGCTGGTTATCAAGCCGTTTCACTTGCACTGGAGATCAGTCATTTCATCTGTCAGGAGGAATAATGTGGGATAGGATTGATGGACAGTTTGCAGAACACATAGTATCCCCATTTCAGAGCTAGCCGAAATGGCTCATAATCATACATTATACTGTGCTTTGCCTCATTTTTATGTGCTCAGATAGGTAGTTCATTATTTCTGACACTTATCATCATGCCTGAACGGTGACAATAATAGCTCCAGCACTGCTTTCTATTTGTAGGAATGTGCTGCTAAGAACTGGAGTAAGTTACATCTGTCTTGATCCTTTCTTCCCTGGAAAGCATGACATTGCTTCCTCTCCTCGTGCCTTTAATCATCTGTTGGGCTTTGCTGTTATTAGCTGTGTCAACACACTGCAGGGAAATGGCACAGCTAAGGACTGTTTAAACTGAATCAAGATGAAGAAGAGCACTTAATGCTGTTCCTTCTGCTGTCCCCTTCTGATCCCTTACAAACATCCTGCATTTTAGGTGCATCTTGATTTAACTTCTTGGATTTTTTGATTCTGGAGGATTTGGGGTGTTGTGGTTGTTGGATTTTTTCCCTTACGCTAGATGTTTGCTCGTCTCCTCTGTGACTAGTAATTCTTGACTTCCCACGGCATCTATATCAGATGTTTAGATCTGTAGTTAACTTTAGGGGCTGGTTTGACTTGATCATAAGTCACAATTAACTTGGCAACCTGGTCTAGTTGAGGATGTCCCTGCTTACTGCAGGAGGGGTTGGACTAAACAACCTTTAGAGGTCGCTTCCAGTGCAAACCATGATTCCATGATTTTGTGCTTTTACCACACAGTAAGTTACAGTGCTGTACTTAGACACTTCATATATCATAGACTCATCATAGAATCACACAGAATCACAGAATGCCAGGTTGGAAGGGACCTCAAAGATCATCTGGTCCAACCATTCTAGGTAATAATAGAGTCAAAATTACATGACCCAGTACCCTGTCAAGCTGAGTCTTTAAATTCTTTGATGCAGAGGTATCCACTGCTTCCCTTGGGAGATGATTCCAATCTCCAACTGTCTTTCCAGGGCATCTGTACTGGTAAGTTCCAGTGCACATGGATGGAAGATAATCAATGCCAATTACTCTGGGAAAAAGCTTTTACTGCTCTCAGATGGTACCTCTTATATCCTCTGTATCAAGGGTCTGCTACTACCTCTGTGACAAATCCCTGTTTTTCAAAGATATATAACAGTGCTCAACAAACACTCCAAGGTAAAGCTTGCTGTAATAAACTTAATATCCAAGAGCAAGTGTGAAATTACTCACTCACTTTTCATCAGACCACAAAAGAAGACAGCTGAAGCTCTATATAAATGGGAGGAAATTGTAGACTAGAGTGAGTCTGTACCTCTGTTCAAACAGGTCATTTGGTTTCCATCTCTGATAGACAGTGTGCATCCAGCTGAGCACTTTCCCTGCAAAACCAGGCTTACTTCTGCTTCTTCCTTTTGGACTCTGAATGTAGAAGGGCAGAATGACTGAAGGAGCTGCCCTGCTGCTGCTGTGGGCTGCCAACTTTGAGCTCTTTCACCCAGCTTTTCAAAGGAGCTCTTAACCAGGTTCATAGCTTCACAGAACGGTTTTGCTTGGAAGGGACCTTAAAGACTACCTAGTTCTAACCCATATGCCATGGGCAAGGACACCCTCTAGTAGATCAGGCTGCTCAAGGCTTCATCCATCCTGGCCTTGAACACCTCCAGGAAGGGGGCAACCCCACTAGGCAACCTGTTCCAGGTCAACCACTTCCCTTAAAGGTCCACAAATCTTCTTATATTATTTAGCAACTGTCAAGATATATGATGTATTTCACACAACTATCTTGCTTGAAGAGGTTCCTAAAAGCTTAATCTTTTCCACCAAATACAGTAAAATGCTTTGTGTATGCATACATATTTATTTGCTCTATATTGTGACCAGCGACTCAGTACCCACCAGCCACTTGATCACACCTCCACCCACCTCCTGCCCCCAGGAGATGAGGGAGAGACTGGGAAGAGCAAAAGTGAGAAAAAAATATGTGGTTCTAGATAAAGACAGTTTCATAATCTGTTTCATAATCATGATTTACTGCTCGGAAACTGTACTGGATTGCAGTGGGAAACAATTAGCAGGGGAGTGTTTCCAGATGAGTTCTCCCGTTTCGAACTCATAGAGTTCATTCTAATGAAAAGAAAAGCAAAGGTAAAGTAGGATGCAATTGCACCTGATGAACCAACAGTGTGTGACTCCTGTAGTCTACATCCATGGTTTTGTCAAGAGTTAGGTAGATTAACACATAGAAAACTTGCCTTTCTTCTAAGGGACATATTTGATTCAAGATGAGACTGAAGACTTAGGATTTAGATTTAGATTTAGATTGGATATTAGGAAGGAATTATTTACAGTGAGGGTGGGGAGACATTGGAACAGGTTGCCCAGGGAGGTTGTGGATGCCCCCTCCATGGAGCTTTTCAAGGCCAGGTTGGATGAGGCCTTGAGCAACTTGGACTAGTGGAAGGTGTCCCTGCCTACGGCAGGGGCTTGGAACTAGATGATCTTTTAGGTCCTTCCAATTCAAGTCATTCCATGATTCTATGACTCTGTGATGAACACCTGAGCAATCTTGAAACCAATTTCAACCTGTGCTTCAGAGCCTTATGCAGAAATGTAACCAAAGTTTAAGCACCACAGAATGCACTCCACCACGTCTCTTGGCAGCCTGTTCCAATGCTCTTTCAGAAGAGAATTTTTTCCCAATATGCAACCTAAACCTCTCCTTGCACAGTTTCAGGCCATTTCCTCTCATTCTGTCATCTGATACTAGAGAGATTACCTGGAGTGTGCTCTTGTAAGACTATGCTTGGGTGAGATAGTTTTGGGGACTTGTCTTTTCCACATTGTTTGTTGATGTTGAGGCAATGCTATTCAGCTTTATGAACAGCGATTTTGGTAAAGAAAAGAAATGAGAAATGCATCTCTTCACAGGCTGAGTTCACACTCTACAGCATTGCGTAACTCTAATCTTGTTTCAGCCCTTCAGCAGGATGAAAGTGGCAGGTATTTGGCTCTTTTCCTGTCACATCACCACAGTGCAATGGTGGATTTAGCAGGGTGAAATGAGGATCTGCATCTCTTCCTACTTCTTATATGTCCCTCTAAAGCCAGTAATAGCCCAGCTCCCTGTGGGTGTTCAAGACTGGGTTTCTTCAGGGAGTGAAAGATTGGTCCTTCTTAGGGACAGTGAACTGAATTAAAGTAAAGCTGCAAGTAGTTTGTCCTTGCATGAAGGAGGAAATCTTTGGGTTAGTGCTGACCTCGGCGGTCAGGAAATTGCATAAACGGAATACCTGCATTTATCACAGGTGCTGTGTTTCTTCCAGCATCCCTTCCTTGACCTCTGCTTTACTAACAGCTAAAGAAACAAACAAGTAAGCATAGTAGTGAAGTTTGAAAATTGCTCTTCATCATTATTAGCTGGAATAAGAAATAAGGTAAGGATGCCGAACACAAGGTGTTTAAGAAATGTATGGACATGGCACTTCGGAACACGGTTTAATGGCCACGGTGGTGCTGGGTTGATGGTTGGACTTGATGATCTCAGACATTCTTTCCAGCCAAAATAATTTTATGATTCTATAATAATCAAGTATGTGAGGTAGGGTCTCACCCAAACTTGCAGCACAGTGTGTAGCTGCCTTAAGTCTCTGGTTTTGACTTGGGTTGCCTTCATTTATTGAAATGACCTTCACAATTGATCTGTATTCATCTTAAGGCATTCAATTGTTCAAACAGGGCTACCAGGCAATGCAGACAAGGCATCACAAACATTCTGTCTGCAAGGAGATCATCCTTCATCCCTTTTCACTGTTGCTAGTCTTCCTTCCTTAACAAATTCCACCATAGTGCATGCAGTGACATGAGTAAACAGTCTGTACCATTGTTCATTGGAAGCTGCAGCAGAAGGCAGCTCTTCTGCACCCCTTCCAAGCACAAAGCAAATTAGATTGGGAGGAAACCTCCACCCCAAGATGCCACATGACTAAGACAGGTGTCAGATTGCACTTGTAATTTCTTCCTCCAGCATGTTTCCAATGCAGCTCTGCAGTGAATCTTACCCTGTGATGCAGCTTCTTATCTGAAATACAAGGAAACGTTATCTACAAACATGGACTTTTCCCACCATTGATGTAAAATTAAAATAAAAGAGCTTTCTATTCTTCTGCTGGCACTGTGTGGAAAACATCTTGATGGCATAAACAGCTCAGACACATAGTGAAGCATAAATAGTTGGCCTCCAGTCCAGTTCTTTAATTTTAAACACAGCAAATTATCCACTGTGGGTGCCAGATGGTTTAGTACCATTTTCTACAGCTGGCTGAAAGAAAAACAGAATTAATTTCCATAAAACTGAGAACTTTGCTGCTACTTAAAAGTGTACTAAATTGGAAACTGCCCACTAAGTAAATTTTCTGCTAGCTCTTATGGAACGGAGTGCACTGAAGTCTTGTGAACAGACTTTGTGGGTACGACTTCAATCTTTCTTCATAAAAGCTCTGACCAGCCTACATGAAGGTGTTTAAAAGCATCATTTCACCTGGTGCACTTGATTTGTTTTGCCACTAGGAAAGTTTTCTACTTGTGCATGTTTACTGGGGACTTGTGCTACTGGAAGATGCCAGTGATTTGCTGTCCAAAGTTCACATTGACATTCATAGGTTCATAGAATGGTTTGGGATGGAAGGGACCTTAATTATCGTCTAGTTCCAGTGCTCCTGCCATGAGCAGGAACACTTCCCACTAGACCAGGTTGCTCAAGGCCTCATCCAACTTGGCCTTGGACACCTCCAGGAAGGGGGTATCCACCACCTCCCTGGGCAACCTGTTCCTCACTCTAAACTATTTCTTTTTAATATCCATTTAATCTCTCTCTTTCCACCTCTGAGGTTTGTTGCTGCAACAAACTGCAGCTTTTCAAACTTTTTGCAAGAGCTGATCTCCAGAAGCAAACAACCTGTTTGGGTTCTTCCAGTGAACTTTACTTTAGACCAAAGGATTTGAAGCTCCAGTTATATGAAACAGCATCTTTATCAGTTGTTCTAGCCTTCATCTCCAAACTTATTACTTTCAAGTGATCTAAAGTCCCCTTTAAGGCACAGGAGGAATACTCAGCTCTGAAAATTTTGTTGTTCACTGGCTGACAGTGAAGAGGTAGTTTGTTCTTTTAGGGCATTCACACCCTCCTGAAGTTCACTGGTGTCCTCTTTTTCCTCTATTTGCTTTTGTTCAGCTGCAGTCCCTTTGTAACCTTCTCTTGACTTCTTTTACACACAATGCTAATTTCCTGAATATGAATACTAATTAATTTTTATTTTCCTCTAATTATTTATTCTTCTAAATAAGAATGAGAGATGGCTTCTCAACAAATAAAGAAGTTGGAGTGAAGTTATATCCAGGTAAAAAAAATTTTATCCAAACTTAATTTGTGTTACAAGATGATGTGCCACCAAATAGGTGTAATCATTATTTGTAGTTGCTAACTTACAAGGAAAAGAGCATTCTTTGACTTATATTCTGGAATTTATTAGAAGTATATTTAATACTCCAGAGAACCTTTTTAAATTATGTGAAGTGGAGAAAAAGTTTAACTCTAATTCAGAAAACCTGATCACAGCTTCATCTTTCAATTATGGCTGCAGAACTTTAGAAGTTGGAAGGGACCTCTAGAGATAATTGAGTCCAACCTCCCTGCCAAAGCAGGATCACCTAGGGTAGTTCGCTAAGGAACACATCCAGGTGGGTTTTGAGAGTCTCCAGAGAAGGAGACTCCACAACCTCTCTGGGCAGCCTGTTTGTGTTGGTTTGAGCTAATTGGAGGATTTGAGTGAGAAATTAGACTACTGGATGAGAGAGAGTTAAACACAGTGTCACTTCACCAAGTTTTACTGAGAAGAAAAAAAATAAAATGTTTTAAAGAGATGTTCTCCAAACAATGAGATTAACAGTCTGCTTCTGTCTGTGCTGGCTCCGGCTGCTCTCTCCTTTGTCTCTTGGTCTTCGTGGCTAAATTCAGAGTAAAATCACTAAAACTACTAACTTCTCCTATCACTAATCTTTCTGACTGATCTTCAGCTTATCTGCAGCATCAAGAGGTGGTGAGATAAAGCTGGGGAAGGGGGGAAAGGTGGTAGGGGGATTTGGTTACCCTCTCTTGGGGATTTTGGTCTCCGGGAGGGGTGTGGTGTCTGTATTACTTTTTACTGTATGTATCTTTAAATATCTGTTATATCTTGTAAATATCTGCTTGTATATTGTGCATTGCTGTAAATATAAAGCTTCATTTATTAACTTCCAGTGTCCTGAGTTTTAGCCGGGGTTTATAAAAGGTGGGGGGGGCAGGTAACTGCTTAACCCACTACACTGTTCCAGCCTGGGCTTGGAACTGGATGATCTTTGAGGTCCCTTCCAACCTAAACCATTCTATGATTCTATGATCTATTTTCATCAGTTTTTCAGGCCAAAACACAGAGGAATATTCTGTCAATACTTAGTAAAAATAATTTTAAAAAGAAAAAAAATGTTGTGCCTACTGATTTTTTTTTTAATATCTTAAAATCTGTGAAGAATTCCATCAGTCAGGAGCTATCTTTGAAATTCAGAATATCACAGGATGTTAGAGGTTGGGAGGAACCTCTGGAGATCATTGAGTCCAACCCCCCTGCCAGAGCAAAGATTTCACCTTGATAGGTGACATATGATATAATGCCTCTATAAAGGTATCATATTATAGTATAGTACAGTGTAGCATATTTATTATATTATAATTTAGTAGCATTAGAATATTACTAGGTCTAGTTGGAACTAGATGATCTTCAAGGTTCCTTCCAACCCAAACCATTCTATGATTCTAAAGTCATTTTAACAACTTAGAAACCATTTACAAAACTAATTTTAAAAGGTGTCCAATAAAGCTTATGAGAATCACTGCAAATGAATAATAATAACAAAACCAACAAAAACAATGGATGAGGGAGGGACAACCAGAGATCATTTAGTCCAATCCCATAGTAGGACCATAGAATCTAGATCTGGTCACACACGAATGCATCCAGACAGGTCTTGAAAGTCTCCAGAGAAGGAGACTCCACAGCCTCTCTGGGCAGCCTGTTCCAGAGCTCTGTGACCCTTACAGTACAGAAGTTCTTCCTCATGTTGAGGTGGAACTTCCTGTGCTGCAGTTTACATCCATTGTCCCTTATCCTATCACAGGGCACAAGTGAGAAGAGGCTGTCCCTTCCTTCTTGTCTCTTCAGCCCTCAGATATTTATAAACATTTATTAAATCTCTTATTCATCTCCTCTCCAGATTAAAAAGCCCCAGGTCTCTCAGCCTTTCTGCATAAGGTATATGCTTCAGTTTCTTATTCATCTTTGTAGTCCTCCATTGGACTCTCTCAGTCCTGAGGCAGCGGGAGACAACTTTGCAGCACAGTGGGGATGAAATTCCTCTTGAGGAATATAAACTAGGAAAGGTCAGAAGATTTTCCCACATCCTTCTTTTCAATTAAATTTCATGCTGGTTTTATTTTTGTGTTCCTTCTCAGGATGCAATATTAAATGCTGATAGTCATATTAAAAAAATGTTTTCTTTCTGTTTTCTTTGTCATCCTATTAAGAGATCTTGCTCTCAACAACTTGAGGTGAGAAAAACTGAAGGGACTGTGCTGGTTGGAGGTTTTGTTTTCACAGCCTATAATCTAATTTTTCCCATTAAAATATTCCAATTAGCCTCAAACTAGCACAGGGACAAAACAAAACTTTTAAGATTTTTCAGTCTGTCCTCAACAATGTGAAAACCCTGGCATTGCACCTGGCAAAGATTCGGATAAAACTTTTTGGATAAGCTATAAATTTACTGTAGTCTCCCAAGTCCATTCTGCACCAACTGCTGCTGACCCCAAGATGACCCAAAGATATCAGCAATTTGGGGCAAAAATGTAGTCTGTTTTGAGGAGAGGCCTGGGCCTGCTGTAATGTCCAAAGTCTACATGTGCCCATGCTCACAGATGCAAGAGCCCAGCTCAGATTTGTCATTGTAGCTCCATGGCCCACTGCAAGGATGTCATGTAGGTAGACCTTGGCGGCTGAAAGGTCATAAAAGCACATTCCAGAGGGATTAATGAGGTTTACTACTACCTGGAAGTAGGCTGTAGCCAGGTGGGGTGTGTGTGATGTCTTCTCCCAGGTAACACCCCTGGAGGTGTTCAAAACTTGTCACTTAGGATAGAGCTTAATGGCCATGATGGTAATGGGGTGATGATTGGACTGGATGATCTTAGAGGTCTCTTCCAACCTTAATGATTTTATGTGCCTTAGAGGCCACCATTTGCATGTCCTCTGTTGTGGGTTATTAATTGTGATGGGTTATTAACTGGTCTTCTCTAGATGCAGATTAATACTTATGGAATTTCTCAGGAGACATATATTTTAAAGGAATAAATGCAGGGTTAGTTTTATCCAGGAAGGAAATCAAAATAGCCTCTTTAAATTTGAAAGACTATCCCTGAAGGTGTTCAAGAAATGTGTGGACATGACACTGTGGGACATGGTTTAATGGTGGTGTTGGGTTGATTATTGGACTTGATGTTCCAACCAAAAAAGTTCTATGATTCCCTGATTCTGTGAATTTATTCAGTTTCAAAATAAACAAAAAATAATATGGTTATTATTATCGATATTGTTATTAATTAATTCATTAATATTGTGTCTCCCACTGCAGCTCCAGTGCAGCGTCTGGCCTGCAAACCAAACCTCAGGGAACCTGTGAGTTGCAAACACAACTCTCCAAAGCAAACTTAGTAGCCTGAGGGTATAGATGTCAGAATTACTGCAGTGCCTTCTGAGGGTAAACTACAATTTAATTTCAGATAATTCTAGTTATTGAATATCTATACATTATTTGTACACACCCTGGGGCACTGGAGCTGAGTCTGCTGAACCTTGGTTTCCCTGCTGAGACGGAAGGCAGTGCTTTGTGAGCTGTGATTTCCTCTGCTCCTTCACTTAGCTCTAATTGCACCATTTAAATAATCCCAAACTCCACCCCAGCAAGGACTGACAGCTTAGATGCAATTACTGCTGTCAAATCAAATTATGGCCCATTTATTAAATGTAAGATCTCTTTTCAAGGCTTGTGATGCTAAGTATGTTATGCAAGTTCACAAAGTTAAGTTTGAGTAAGCCCTTTACAAATATTAATGGTAAAATAGTTTCATTAATACCTTTCCTTGCTAAATTTTGTGATATTTAGTATCTTGAGGGAGGAATACATTTTATTTATTCTCTCTCTTTCTTCCACTTAGATTGGATGGAAAAGGATATTTTCCTTTTATTTTTTTTTAAAGGACAAAATTGTGTTCATGTTGTATAAGAGTTCTAGAAAGACAACAGTTGAACCTTAACAGCTGATGCATAGTACACCTTTATAAAGGCATCATATTATAGTACAGTATATTTATTATATTATAATTTAGCAGCATTAGAATATTATTTGTTCTATTTGAAACTAGATGATCTTCAAGATTCCTTCCAACCCAAACCATTTTATGATTCTAAAGTAATTTTAACAATTTAGGAACTGTTTATAAAACTACCTTTAAGAGGCATCTAATAAAGTTTATAAGAATCACTGGAAATAAATTAATAATAATAATAATAATAATAATAATAATAATAATAATAATAATAATAATAATAGTAACAATAATAATAATAACCAAAGCAAAAACAACAAATGAGGATGAATTACAGGTTCATTGCCATCTAATCATGTTCTTAGTGCAGGGTATCACATTTCTTTCTGATTGATTGTTTTTTTGCTCTTTCCATAGAGGATTTCAATTAAACCCAGCTTTTTCCCTGGATGCACCATGACTTTGGTTGCAGACAGCTTTCTGCACGTGTTTTGTCACTTAAAACAGGTCTAGGACATAACACAACAATAAGTCACATAAGTTCATTTTCATTACTGTGTATTGAGCTGCACATTTTCACCTACAAGGACACCAAGACAGGCAAATGAAAAGAGAAAGGGTCCTCACAAGGAAGCCCTATGTCAGTGCAATTAAAAAATAAAAGGTGAGAAGACATAAATAGAAACTGTACGGGGGGAAAAAAAAATATTCCCATGGCTGTTTTTATGATAAATGTGCAAATTACAAATAAGCTGGGTTTATCTGCATTGTACACAGACATCCACCTAAGTGAGGACTTTCCAAATAGCATTTTTTTTCCCCAGTTCATTTATTCAGCCTGACCCCAGCTGGATAAAGATAAGCCAATTAATCAGTCTTTGCATCAAGTCTAGTAGATAAAAATAGCCATACTTGTCTAGTCAGGTCAAAAGCACTTCTGTCTTTCTCTCCTGATTCTGGTGATAGCCAGAAGCATGTGCCCAGGGAACGAGTACACCTCAGTCATCCTCTCTTCTTCCAGCAGCTGTGGCCTCTCAAATAATTTCATTCAGCAAGTTTAATGAGCTTTCCTCCAGAAAATGGTCTATTTCTATTTTTTTGTTAACTATTAATTAACGAAACTGTAGCTGTAGGGTTAAAAATTCTCTAGGGACTAGGAAAAAATTGTTATTTGATCCCATAATTCTGCTATCTCTTTAAAAGCTCAGGGCAAGTCCAGCTCACTCTCCTCTCCACCCCGTCCAGCTGTGTCTGTCAGGAGCTGCGTTATTGGGATAAACAGGACTGTTTTGGGGCCTCCAGAGGCTTTTGTTTAGGCCTATGGATGGCAGAGGTGTTTGGGGGGGAAGATTGGAGCACTGGGAATTATAGGTTTAGTTTTGGGTTGGGGGAAAAATTCAAGGGGTTTGCTATGGATTTCTGTACCTGCTTTGTAATTTTCTTCCTGTATCTCCCTTTCCAAAATATAATTCTGTTCTCTCTCCAATTCATTTGAGAGCTTCATTCTGTCAGCTCTTTAAAACCACGACAGAATAATTGGTGGCCCATACGGGGAATATGTTACTGGTTTGAATAGTTTGAATTGGAGAAAATACAGAATTGAAGCTTACAAATAATGGTGCCTTTTGATGTGATTGTGACAGAGAGCTGGGAGGAAGTTCAGGCAGATGTTAGAGAGTTGGGACCATGCCTTGCCATGTGTATGTATGTGCTTATCCTGATTGAGAGTGCAGTCTTGTCGTCTGCAATAGTCTGGATCATTAGAAAGTGCTGCGTGCTTCTGAACCCGCTCCCTGTCTTGAAGTGGCAGGGAAGTGAGGGGGAAGTCTGCAGAGAAGAAGCAGTTGTCCCTCCTGCTGGTGGCTGGTAGCCCATGGCAGCCGTGAAGGCTTGGAGAGAAGCGACTTGGAGAAGAGAGCCTCTCCCGTCTTGGGTAGCAGAGGGGGGCGAAGCAAGTGGCAGGCAGTGACTTGGAAGATTTGAGGTGGCTGAAGATGATCTGGGTCCCCCAGCCCCCAAGTGGCCACGCCTAGACCTGGCCCACAGCATGGTGCCAAGCAGCACACACAGGTTGAGCTGGAGGGGTGAAGCAGAGCAGAGCTGATGAACCCATTTGTGTCTTCCCTTCCTAATGCAGATTCACAAGTGGTGGAAATGCTTGTGGCTCCAGGCACAGAAGTGCAGGTGGCTCTGCTTGTGCTGGCATGATGGCAGCCTCCCCTGCTTCCGTAGCTCCAGGTAGCATTTCAAAGATGGACGCCAGCAGGGTGTTCCTTGCTGATGGGCTGATAGCAGTGGCGTCCATGACACAGGTCATTTCCATCCTCTTGCTGGGTACAACCACTTCCTATTCAGGGGATGAGCTGATGATGCCACAAGAAACTGCCATGCATCAGTACCCCTCTTGCCCCAGTGCAGGCAGCATGCATGTGCAGAGAGAAGCTGTGAATGGCAAGCCTGCATTTGGAGTGTGTCCTGCCAGGATACCCACAGAGAGTGGCGACAGGGATCCACTCCCCCCCACTGAGAGTCAGTCCTAAATTTAAAGTAGTGGAACTGGTGGTACCGAGCACGGGCAGTGGAGGGGGTTTGCTCCCCTTCTCACTAACTCCTGCTGGTTCTGCAGAGAGTGGCCAGACAGGACCAGTGGCAAAGGGTAGTGTGGCTCCAAGCATCTCTGCTGAGTTTTCAGCAGTGGCAGAAGTGGCAGCTGCAGCCCTGGTGCAGAGAATCTGCAATGAGTAATTGAGACTTTGCAGTGAGCAGCTGCTTGTGCATTTGTAGTTCAGTGGTAGACCTGGGTTCGATTCTCAGCTGGATGCACAGACTGCAAAGATTTGAGTGAGAATGGACTGGGACAGTCCATTATTTGACATTGGGCACAATGCAGATGAAAATAGAGTTCCTTTGTCTGTGAAAAAGAATCTGTTGGGAAAAAAATTGTATGAGTGTTTTCTGCCTTTGGGTGGGGATACAACCTGTCCAAGGGGTGGTTCTTTTTTCCTGATGGGGGGAAGTCCAGGACATGTATGTTGGGTGAAGGTGGTAAGATCAAGTGTGTTCCACAGAGAGGTTTGATTTTGACCGAGAGAGTTTGAATTCAAGGCACATACAAGTTGTTATTAAGTCTCTTTCAGATAACCGATGTCATCTGAGAAGTCCCATTTGATGAGAAGAAGGACTGAGTCCAGGATATGAGTAACAGACCAGTTTGAAGAAAGTATGAGAAAGATGGTTTGGATGGCACTATTCACTACATAGAATCTGTTTCAAGTTAAATGAGCAGGAATTATGGGATTGAATAAGGGGTGGAATGTCCCAGGTTGGGAACTATAGGGTTAAAAATTCTTTAATGACTAGAAAAAAATTGTTTTCAATCCCATAATTCTGCTATCTCTTTAAAAGCTCAGGGCCAGGCCAGCTCAGTCTCTTTTCCTCCGCCTCCAGCTGTGTCTGGCAGGAGCTGTATTATCAGGATAAAAATGTAAGGAATAGGCCTGTTTTGGGTCCTCCAGAGGCTTTTGTTTAGGCCTATGGATGGCAGAGGTGCTGTGGGGAGTGGACTGGAGCACTGGAGATTATAGATTTAGTTTTGGATTGGGGGAAAAATTCAAGGGGTTTGCTATGGATTTCTGTATCTGCTTTGTAATTTTCTTTCTGTATCTCCCTTTCCAAAATATAATTCTGTTCTCTCTCCAATTCATTTGAGAGCTCTTTAAAACCATGACACTTTTTAAAAGGAATCTCAATGATCTTTTTTCAAACTATATTTCAGGAATGTTCCAAGAATTCCAGAAAGGCTGTTTTGGCATGGAAGAAAAATAAGACTTTTCACCTTGGTAGCCTGCAATCTTTAAGTCCACAGCTAAGATGGACAGTTGGACTCAATGATCTTAGAGTTCTTTTCCAAACAAAACAGTTGCATGATTCTAAGATGTTTGCACGTCACCACAGCAAATGGATCAGAAGAAAATTGTAAATGGCACTGTCTTCATACATCCTTAAATTCCAAACATCATCTTTCCACTGATTGCTGAGAGTGCTAGCATATAACACTGAGAGAGACTTAATGAGAACTTTGCTATGGAGAAAAAGCTGAGGTCAAAGTTTGGTCATACAATCATGGAGTAGTTTGGATTGGAAGAGACCTTGAAGATCATCTAGTTCTAAGCCAACTGGGCAGGAACATCTCCCACTAGACCAGGTTGTTCAAGGCCCCATCCAATCTGGCCTTAAACACCTCTAGGGAGGGGGCATCCGTGTCCCCTGGGCAACCTGTCCCAGTCTCAATCTCCCGTCTTCCAGCTTCAATCCATTCCCCCCTCGTTCTATCACTACAAGCCCTTGTAAAATGTCCAGTTTTCTTCTTATAAGCCCATTTTCAGGTACTGGAAGGCTGCTATAAGGTCTCCCTTTCTTCCTCATTTGAAGTTTCTTCCTAAACTAGCTGTTGATTGCTCTGCTCTGATATCATAGCCTTATTTTCTGTGATTTTTATGTTTCAAATATTTCATCACATATTTCATAGCATCATAGAGAGAAAAAACTTGACATTTCCTACATCCTCAACGGCCTTTCTTTCGCAACCTGTGTCACAGAATCACAGAAAGCATCTGCTACTTCAGGCTGCCTTTACCATGCTGACTGTTCTTGGTTGTTACAACTGCAACATTCTGTCTTGCTACTGATATTTTGAAATGGAAAATTTCCAAATATCACTGCACATTTCAATTTTTTTCTGGATTTATTTAGTACCTGACATAGGTAACCTCTACTCTTTTTAAATATTCATAGAATCATAGAACTGTATTGGTTGGAGAAGACCTCTAAGATCACGGAGTCCAACCATCAATCTAACTCCACCACGGCCATTAAACTATGTCCCAAAGTACCATGTCCAAAAGTGCCATGTTTCCTGGACACTTCCAGGGATGCTGATTCCACCATCTCCCTGGGCAGCCTATTCCAATGCCTGACCACTCTTTCCACTAAAATGTTTTTCCTAACATCCAACCTAAATCTCCCCTGGCACAATTTCAGGCTACTTTCTCTTGTTCTATCACCAGATACTAGGGAGAGGAGACCAACCCCCACCTCATTCAAACCTCCTTTCAGGAGGTTGTAGCTAGTCTCTTCTCCCAGGCAGCCATTGACAGAACAAGAGGACACAGCCTCAAGCTGCACCAGGGCAGGTTTAGGCTGGACCTTAGGAAGAAGTTCTAAACAGAAAGAGTGATTGCCCATTGGAACGGGCTGCTCAGGGAGGTGGTGGAGTCAGCATCCCTGGAGGTGCTTAAAAGGAGGCTGGATGAGTCACTTGGTGCCATGGTTTAGTTAATTAGATGATGTTGGGTGGTAGGTTGAACTCAATGATCTTGAAGGTTTTTTTCCAAACTGGTTAAGTCTGTGATTCTGTGAGTTGTAGAGAGCAATGAGATGTCCTCTCAGCAGCTCCTCTCAGCAGCTATTCTTGCTCCAGGTAGACTGTTGAAAGTGGTGCAAGGAAAGACTAGAGAAAAGAAAAAGAAAAATCACCTTTTAATGATAGCTACAGTGTATGCTACCGCTGAAGTTCTCTCGGTACCCAGGTTGTGTTTTCTCCCCTTTTTTTGCTCCTCAGCAGCATGTAATCTTGCATGATGAATGAGTCACAGCTCTTTATTTGCCAAAAGAATTCAATGGAGTTCAATACGCTGGTCAACTATGTGAGCCTGAAAGCTGTGTCATGTGGCCAGAAGGTTGGGGAAGGTTCTTCTCACCGTCTACTGTGTTCTAGTCAGGACACATTCTGGAGTATTGTGTCCAGTTCTGCATTCTCCAGTCAAGAGGGAAAGGGAATTGCTTGGGAAGGTACAGCAAAGGGCTATAAAGACACATAAGGGATTAGAATATCTCTTTTAAAAGGAAAGGCTGAGGTAAATGGGGCTTTTTAGTTTGGAAAAGAGCAGACTGAGGGGGGATCTCATCAATGCTGATCAATACTTAAAGAATGGATGTTAAGAGTCTTATTTCAGTGGCGCCCATGACAGGATAAGGGCTAATGGGTACAAACTTGAACATAAAATATCCATCTAAACATGAGGAACAACTTCTTTATTTTGAAAGTCATGAAGCACTGGAACAGGCTGTCCAGAGAGGTCGTGTAGCCTCCATCTATAGAGACATTTCAAACCCTCCTGGACACCATCCTGTCAGCCTTCTCTAGATGAATCTTCCCTGGCTGGGGAGTTGGACTGGATGATCTCTAGAGGTCTCTTCCAAAGCCTAACATTTTCTGATGCTGTGATTTGGACCATGGTATATATAGAAGTCACAAAAGTGAAAAATCAGTTGCTACAAGGAAGCTGCACAAAAGAAACCAAAAGGTTCGAATGGGCCTGAAGGTTCAGTTAAAATAATGTGAATTATGAAAACAAAGATTTTAAAACTACTCTCAAAGTCATTGCTTGTCCAATATTCATCCAGTTTAGATAACTTTGGCAACACAGATTCCAATGCAAGATGGTCTCCACTCTCTAGTATCAAGTGGTAGAACAAGAGGAAATGGCTTGAAATTGCGCAGGACAATACTTGTTTCCTGCAGGAGTGGTCAGGCATTGGGGAAGACTGCCCAGGATGCTGGTGGAGTCACCATCCATGGAGGTTTTCAAGAAACATGTGGACATGGCACTCAGAGACATGGTTTAATAGCCATGATGGTGTTAGGTCAATGGTTGGACTCAATGATCTCAAAGGTTTTTTTCCCAACCAAAACAATTCTGTGATTCTGTGAAAAGCTGCTGAGGCTCTGGAACCTGACTGTGCAGAGAGACAGTAATCAGCTGATAAAACCATGATGCGCTAAAACTGGGCGCCAGTAATCTTGCTTGGGTGCTATATTTACTTAGTCTATATTGGTAGTGACCTGTAAGAGGTTTAAAGTGCCTCTTAGAGGCAGAGTTGGTGTTTGAGCGATCATTGCTGGGAAGCAAGAATGAACATTTGGATGAATAAATGCTGAAAAAGGTAACTTGGTATGTTCGATGCCATGGGGGCTGCTGGATCAGCAGATGACATCAATGCTATGGAAATCCACCACTGGTACACAAAATTTATGAAGGAGTGCCCATCTGGACAAATTTGTCTGCATGAATTTAAACATGTCTTGGATCTACATGGACTTACTCCAGAAGCTAACAACTATGTTGAACAAGTATTTTATACATTTGACATGAATAAGGTAAGAATTCATTTTGAACTTGCTGGCTTGCTTATGGCTGTTTCCTCTCCTGCATTCAGTGCAACATCTCAGAGGGATTCAAGTGTGGGCTGTTCAGAGGGAATGGAAATGATTCAGAGGTAGAAAATGCTGGACAAATAAACATGAGTGTAAGGCAATCAATTTGAAATGCTCCATTCCCAGTACATTTTGTCATTTTGAAGATGGCACACAGGCAACCTGATGCCTGTTGAATAGTTTCTCATCTTTAAAACTCAGTTTTTTATTATTATTTTCAGTGTGCATTCACAACTTGAAGATCTATTTATATAACACTTCTTGACAAATCTTTTTCTACAGCAGCAAGCGTTTGGCTGGATCCATAGGTATTAACGCTTTAAGAATATGCAACACAGGCACAATATGACTCCTTCCATCATCTTCTGTTGCTGGATTAATACTGAGCACCTTCTGTGGCTTAGCTTGGGATCAGACAATCCCTCTTTTCCAAAAGCACATCTACCTGCTTTTGATCTAGCATCTCAATTTTACTGGTTAACATCCTAGATCATCCCAAAGGCAGTGATTTGGCATCTGCAGTTGAATTGCTGTCCTACCTTCTTCCAGTTCAGCAGCTGCAGTTACATTGCTGTTGTACCTTCTTCCAGTTCAGTGGTTATACATATTCCTTCTAGCCAGGAGAAGGCTGTACTTTGTTATTCACTTCATAAATCAGAATAAGATATTCTGTCAATTGCTGCAAAAGAAGTGGAGAGACATCTGTACCTCCCACAAAAGCGGTTATTCTTCACTGAAGTAAGGTTTAGACTGAATTGCTAATACTGCATGATCAAAATCTATTTCCTAGAATAGACAGGCCATCATGGTATAAAACCTAACTTCAAAACCCCAAAAATCCCAGAACAAATGCCTCTAAATAAACAGGCAAAACCCCCCACCAGAACTCAAACAAACCCAGCACATGAAACATTAGCTGTCTCTCCCCCTGCCATTGATCTACAGGAATTCAGAGAGGCAATGAAAAATGCGTTGCTACATGAAATGAATCACTTCAGTGCCAAGTTAAAACTGCTCCCAGTTGTAGCCAGAGCTACTCCAGACAGCTTCAATTCCAGAAATGGCCTTTCCACTCTTCAGGAGGAAATGAATTATATTGTGTCAGAAAATGCTGATAACACAGCATACCTTGTGTGTGTTTTCCCCTCCAACCTTTAATTTCCTGTATTGGTCTCAGCAGACCAAGGATTCTCAGAGTCTGTTGCTGTTACTCTAATGTCCATACCCCATTCCCCAGCTTAGTTGGCTTTTTTGGTAAACTTCCAGCCTATCAATATGAAATCTGGCAGAAATTCTCAGCTTACTGTGTTCTGTTCAGTTAACAAATCAAGGCATTTTGTTCCCCTGTAATATTTTATCAGTGCTAACTTCCTTGAGTTGGACAACACCTGAGCTCATCCAAGAGCTTTTTTATCAGTTTATCTTTGATGTGGACCACAAAAAAATCCCATTACACCTCAGTGCTCTTGAGTAATAGTCAGAAAAGTTTCCAAACTTTCTTTTTTAGGCAAATATTTTTAAATCGGACAGAAGTTTTAAAACAAATTCTCAAACAATATGAGGATGTTTCAGAAGCCACATGCCGGAATGTTTCAGAAAAATAAGGCTGCAGCTTCTTGTATTTGCTTTTCAGAAGACAGGAACGTGAAAAGAACACTTCTTGAAAGTCAGGCTTCTGCCAAGATGATACCAGTGCAAGACCAGCCACAGGTGCAGGGAAAGTATGTGTTTGCTATGAGATAGCTGAGGGTGAGGAGAAGGAAGAACTAAGTGCCCTTCAAATAGTTCTGTGCCAACAGCAATGCCTTGCAGTGGACAGACAGTGGAGATCCAGCCACTATTGTTGGTATTGATCAATATATTTGAAAACATCTGTTGGACTCGGCAAATGGTGTGGCTGCAGCAGGCAGAGAGCAGGATAAATCAGATACTGCCAGGGCAGGGTTCCTCTTCACCATCTTACTCCAGTAACCTTTCTCTGCTAGTTGTATTCCTTGTAATACTTAATGTAACTGAAATTAACCATTTTCTCCACTTCCTTAAATTCATTATACTAATGAGAATATACATATAGGGTTGGCATTTGCTTTTTAGATACCTGTAAAGATTCTTTTTCCATATCTACTATATTTAGGGTACCATTCTGTAAGGGAAAACAGTATTTTGCAGAAGTAGCTAATCATTCTTTAGTAAGACAAGTCTCAGGAGAACCCAAGACCTGTCTCAATAGGGAAGGAACTCCACATTAAAAAGCTGGGGAGTCTTCTGAGTTTTGGGGGCTTTTTTTGGAGTCATGTGAGTGTGAGACCTGTCACAATAGGAAAAATGCTCCACATTAAAAAGCTGGGGGACCCTTATGGAATTTGGGCTTGTTTCTGGGTTATTTAGGGTTATGTGAACCTGAGACCTACCTCAATAGGGAAAGAAATCCATATTAAAGAGCTGGGCAACTTTCTACAGTTTGGGTTTTTTCCCTTTAAGTTTCATGAACCTAAGACCTGTCCAAACAGGGAAAGCAATCTATGGTAAAAAGCTGGGGAGCTTTCTGGGGGTTTGGATAATTTTTTTTATTTTTTTTTCTGAGGAAGGAAGGAGTGTGTGTTGTTGGCTTTACTAAACTTTGTTTTGTTTTAATCACATCACAAGTCACGGAAGAACCATTCCAAGTTACCTCTCAAGCAGCCCCAAGACATATTCAGTTTTAACTATGTGCCGATGCTTTTACTTCTCTAATAACCATTGTGTCTAGACAGCAACTGAAACTTTAGAAACCTTTGCAAAAATTTGCACAGATGTGGTGCTTGAGGACACAGCTTACTGGCAGACTATGTAGACTATGGTTGGACTTGATGGTCATGAAGGTCTTTTACAACTTAAATGTGTTTGGTTCTGTGGTTGGTTTTTAACAAGTTATTAGTCACAGGGCATCCCTCCCAGCACAAAAAGCTTAGCACTCAGGGAGTAGCTTGCTCAGGTTATCTTTTCAGAGGTGCACAGTGACAGGACAAGGGGTAATAGGCCCAAGCTTGAACATAGGAAGTTCCATCTAAACATGAGGAGGAACTTCCTTCATTTAAGGCTGATGGAGCAGGCTTCCCAGCGAGGTGGTAGAATTTCCTTCTCTGGAGACACTCCAAACCCTCCTGAACACATTCCTATGTGACCTTCTCTATGTGATAGTGCTTTGGCAGAGGGGTTGAACTCAATGACTCCCAGAGGTCATTTCCAATCCCCACCATTCTGTGATCTGGTGACTATTAAGGCCTATGCCTTAAATTTGTCAGGTTATATACACATCACATTTTAACTGCTGCATAGTCCTATCTATCAGTCGCTGATTCCCTCCTCTTGTTTCCTCACAACTTTCCAATCAACTGCCATGTTCCAATGACATATCTAAGAGAAAATATTTCAGCTAGCAGTTCCTAAAGTCTTCACGAAAATTGGCAGCTGAGCAGTAGGAACATACTCAGAATGGATGCTCCTTTTCTGCAGAATTCAGCTTTTGTTCATTGTGTAAGGCAACAGCTGGCTGGCCAAAGAATCAGGCACTTGTCTCCTTTGCCTGGTGAGGATAAAGGATGGAACTGGGGTGTGGAGATTCAGGGGACAAAAGACTGAGCCTGTACAAACCAAGGCTTTTATTTTACTGTTCCCAGAAGACCTTGTTCAATTAATGTTCCAAAAGATGTTTCAATGTTTTATCCATTTGGAAGTCTTCCCCCCACTTTAATGAAATTAAACAACGATTTGGCCTTTATGGCTTCATAAAATCCACTATAAAAATACTTATGCTAGGCTTATAACTTCATTATTTAATCATGAGCTCCTACTGAAGATCTGATATTCATTCCCTGTTCTGAAAGATGTTGTTACGGTCCCCTATTAGCTACTGTAATATGAGGCAGAGATTTTATTGTGTATTTTCTTAATCGAGCTGTTGCAGGAAAAGTAATTTAAACAGCAGGAGTAGAATGACACATCTAGAACAGTCATGTACATAATATTGACTGATATACATCCTTTCACAGCTAGAAATAATAGCATCTACTCCCAGATAAAAGGCTGGCAAGTTTTTCTCCTTGTACCATCTATTTGTGTAATTTAATGACTGGAATGACTTGAACGTGGATGAGGAAAATGGGAGATTTAGAGTGGATATTGGAAAGAAATTCTTTACAATGAGGATGCTGAGATATTGGAACAGGTTGCCCAGTGATGTTGTGCACACCCCCTTCTTGGAGCTGTTCAAGGCCACATTGGATGAAGCCTTGAGCAACCTAGTCTAGGGGAAGGTGTCTCTGGCGAAGGCAGTGGGGTTAGAAGTAGATTAACTTTAAGGTCATTCCCAATCCAAACCATTCTATGAATGTATGATCCTGTGAACCTAGAGAAATGAATGAAGTCAGTTATAGCTACTTGCTCTGGCTGGAGGTGTCCCTGCTCACTTCAGGGGGATTGGACGAGATGACCTTTGAGGGTCTCTTCCAACCTGATGTGAATCTGTGAATGCTTTTCCTTTATGGCAATAGAGGAAAGAAAACTATGAAATAGTGACAGCATAATATGTAGTCACATTTCAACAGTACACCTACATGATTGAAATTATGCCAGTGAAGGTATAAATTTACTGTGAGAGTCATCAGGCACTGGTTCAGGTTAAAGTTGGAATGGCAGTCTTGGGTTGACAGTTAGACTCGATGATCTTAGAGGTCTCTTCCAACCAAGACAATTCTACAATTCAGATAGAACACAGAGAACCTAGATAAACTGTAGCTCAATTCTAATGATCTCCTGCCTTGAATAAAGTCTCATGACAGCCCTTCTGCAAAGCCTGTAGCAAATAAGGACCAGGACCTCCAAAGCCACATGCCAGGATTTCATAAGCTCCCCTTTTGGGATTCACACCACGTCTGTTTAGTTTGATATGATGTGGATACTGACGTGTTGTAATGTATGTTTCCTGTGAAGTCATTCCATGGGGCTTCAGGCTGGCTTAGAGTCTCCGTTTACATAAGAAGCATGACTGTTGGCACAGAAATTTGCCAAGAGTAGCACATTTGGAACTTTCATGACTTGGCACCAGCTTTCTCAGGAACAGTATTCTCAGACTACTTTTGATCACTATGACTAGATCCACACTTCTCTAACGAGAGGCTGACTCATGTGGAGCTTAATCAAAAAGCACGTGTCTTGATTCTGGATTAGAAACCCAGCTCAGAACTTCTTTCCACGCTTAGTGGAGCTGAAAAATCTTATTTCAAGATGACTCAGTACTTGCAAGTGAGATGAACCAAGTCTCTGTACCCTCACTACCACTTCAAGGGAATAACAACCTGTTTGACTTGGTCAGAGGAGACCATTTAACTCTTTCTTAACAAAATAAGCAGATGTTGTTATTATTGTTACTATCAATTTGTTATTGCTATTATTTATTAATAATTATTTAGTATTATTTACTAGCATTTATTTTTTAATTACCACTGTTTTGTAAGAGTAGTATAGCTGCTTTACTTCCCTATCCCCAACTTAAAAAAATAAAATCAGAGTTTAAAGATAAGCAGCAGGAGGATGGTGGAATTGTGTTACTGCATAGATCAGAAGATTCTTGATCTTTTCAAGAACCTCTAAAGAAGAGAAAGTGGAGAAAGTACAGTAAAAAAAAAAATCAAAACACAAAAAAACCCACAAACAAAATCAAACCCAATCAAACACAGGAATACCCAGGAAAAAGATAAGTAAGTAGCCGCTTTCCAGGAGAGGGGATAGATAAGTGAAATGTATAATAACTGAAAAGTAAAACTAATAAAATTAAGGCACAAATAAAAAGAGAAGCAATTGTTCCAAGAGTGGGAGGAGGAAATAGTGTCTCTTCCCTTCTTCTTGCCTTAATTGAAACCCCTGCAGAACTCAAGTTCAAGTATGGAGAAAAAGTGTTGCAGAGGTAGTTAAAATCTTAGTGAGTCGTTCATTCTCCACCCGAAACAGCTGGACAAAAGCAACAAATAGGAATAAATGTGGTCTTTACTCAGATGCAGGAAGAATGAGCAGAACAGACCCAGACCTGGCCGATAAAAGCACTTGGACAGGGATTTCCAGACAGAAATATCCACATCTTTTCAGCAACAAACCCTTGCTTTGCCAACCAGAGCCACTAGGAGATGCAAGTTGATCAGCATCTGTTTGGTCTAGGGAAGACTTCAGGCACCAAGGGGAACACCCTCCAGTCAGAACAACCTTACCTAATTAGTGAAGACAGCTTCTCCTTTTAATTAAACGTTCACTGATACCTGTCTCTCGATTAGCTTGGGTTTTTACCCTTTTCCAAAATGCTTAACTTGGTGGAATTAATTGGTGGGAGGTTTAGGGGGTGAAGAAAAGAAAGAAAAGAGAGAGAGAAAGAGAGAAAGGAAGAGAGAAAGGAAGAGAGAAAGAAAGAGAGAAAGAGAGAAAGAAAGAAAAAAAGAAAAAGAAAGAAAGCAAGAAAGAAAGAAAGAGAAAGAAAGAAAGAAAGAGAGAAAGAGAGACAGAGAGAAAGAGAGACAGAAAGAAAGAGAGACAGAAAGAGAGACAGAAAGAAAGAAAGAAAGAAAGAAAGATAGAAAGAAAGAAAGAAANTGGTGGAATTAATTGGTGGGAGGTTTAGGGGGTGAAGAAAAGAAAGAAAAGAGAGAGAGAAAGAGAGAAAGGAAGAGAGAAAGGAAGAGAGAAAGAAAGAGAGAAAGAGAGAAAGAAAGAAAAAAAGAAAAAGAAAGAAAGCAAGAAAGAAAGAAAGAGAGACAGAAAGAGAGACAGAAAGAGAGACAGAAAGAGAGACAGAAAGAGAGACAGAAAGAGAGACAGAAAGAGAGACAGAAAGAGAGACAGAAAGAGAGACAGAAAGAGAGACAGAAAGAGAGACAGAAAGAGAGACAGAAAGAGAGACAGAAAGAGAGACAGAAAGAAAGAAAGAAAGAGGAAGGGAGGAAGGAAGGAAGGAAGGAAGGAAGGAAGGAAGGGAAAGAAAAGAAAGAAAGAGAGAAAGAAAGAAAGAAAAGAAAGAAAGAGAGAAAGAAAGATGTAAAGAAAGAAAAAGATAAAAGGTGTGCTGTAATGTTCTGCGTGGGCAGCTAAAAACAGGAAGCTGTGATTTGGAGTTGTTTAAGGATTGGCATGTAACATTATTAACTAGATAAATCCAATTTGTCTAAGCCAAAAATCCTTCACAAAAACAGACTGTGTGGTTGGGGTGGGGGTTAATTCAGAGATCTTACCCTTAACACAAAGAGTCTGAAGACTTTTGAAACAATAATTTATTAAATTATTTTCTATAAACCTAAGCAAATGGAGTTTTTCCTCTCTTCCCTCCTCAGAACATCAGCATGCAAGATTTCCAGGATTTCTTCTCTTTTTATTTCTCCCTGCTGGAGCCAGAACATTTAATTGGCTTCTCAGATTTTCCCTGGGTGATAGGATTCTTTCCCTTAATTTCTGACATAGTCACTTAAAAGTAACAGTTTAACAGTCATTACACTGCTGCTCTGACCTTACTCAGAGGTTATCAGTCCCATTTGCAGTTTCCTGACACCCACAGGGCAAGGTGCAGCCCTGGTTTCAGAGGTCTACAAGAAAGGAGAGTGACTTCTTACAAGGGCAATGGCTTTGTGCTGGAAGAGGGAAGGTATAGACTGGGTATTAGGAAGAAATTCTTAACAGTGAGGATAGTGAGACACTGGAACAGGTTACCCAGGGAGGTTGTGGATGACCTCTCCCTGGTTAGATGGGGTCTTGAACAATCTGATCTACTGGGAGGTGTCCTGGTCCACGGCAGGGGGGGTTGGAACAAGATGATATTTAATGTCCCTTCCAACACAAACCAGTCTATGGATCTATAAAAATCAGTGAATTTGCAGTAGCTACAAAAAATAAAATATTCCAGCCTCATCTGCCTGACCAAGGAGGTTTCAACTCTTTTACACCCAGAAGCCTCGATGAAAATAACAGCATCAGGAGTAAGCCCTTATTGTGATAAGTCTTTAACCAGGATTCATAGACATCTATCACTGTGCTCCACTCATAACCTCCATGTCAGGAACAATGAAGCCGTGTGACGAACAGCAACTGGACATAAGTACACTCTGTAGATGTAGTTTTAAGTGGTCATTGCCTTCTGTTTCAGTTTTAAATCCATACTCACAGAACTATTAAGGATGGAGAAGACCTCTAAGATCATCAAATCCCTTCAATCCAAGATGTTCATCTGTAAAAATGGAGTAGCAAGAAAATAAAGAACGTGACTGAACTAAAAAAGTTGTCCCAAGGCTTCATCAGTGGTTTCAGTGATAGAATGAGGAAGCAGTTCTGTATCTTGAGAGGTCACTTCCAACCTCTACCATTCTATGATATATCCCCACACACTTTTCTGTGCATGTCATGGTTGAAATCCCATAGAAAGTAGTGATGACCTCTCTTCACTCATCTCCAAACTTGAGTCAACAAGAATTTGGTGAGTCAGAAGAGATTAGAGGTTATGTTCTACTTAAAACGTGTATCATTTGGGGCAAAAGCTCTCTGGTGTATGAAGGAAGCCAAATCTTTAACAGCAAGCTACCATCCTGGTAAAGATACAGGAGAAGGAAACGCTACCTTGGTCCTACTCCTTTTAACATGCACAGAAGGAGGATCAGGCAGAATTTAGAGCCCTCATTGAAATATTTACAAAGTTTAGGGTAAGCCACAGTGAGAAGATAATTTTCCTCCAAAAAGACCTGGAATAGTCTCTCCCTCCTGTCCAGAACATTTACCCTGTGAGGGCTTTAATAGGAATTAGAGAATCATGGAATAATTAACTTTGGAAAACACCTCTAATATTATTGAGTCCAATCGTTACCCCAATACCACCATGTCCATGTTTATGTGTTTTTTTAACCCCTCCAGGAATTATGAGTTCATATTTACACTTTTTTAGTTTTTAAAGTTATTTCAGGACTATCATTTTCAGTGCCAGTACATAGTTCCACCACTGCTTGTTTGTATCTTTTTCTTAATTGCCAGAATATTCTACAGTTTTTTGACATCCCTAACATAGAATTTGGTAGATGTTTTATCTTAATACTTAACATCAATTCAGTTTGATACATGTAGCTCATTTGGAGTTGCTCCACTGGGCTGCCAAACTCATCTCTATACCCATTGTTTCAGTGCATTTTGAAGAGTCCAGAGGAGGCCAAGCAGATGATCAGAGGACTGAAGCACCTCCATTATAGGGACAGGCTGTGAGCGTTTGGGTTATTCATTCTTGAGAAGAGAAGGAAGGCTCCAGGAAGATCTCAGAGGAGCCTTCTAGTGCCTGAAGGGAACTACAGAAGATTTGGGGAATGACTTTTCACAGGGACTTGCAATGATAGGATGAGGGACAATGGATTGAAGTTGAAGGAGGGGAGATCTAGATTGGATATTAGAAAGAAATTCTCTACAGTGAGGGTGGTGAGACACTGGAGCAGGTTGCCCAGGGAGGTTGATATCCCCTCCCTTGAGGTGTTCAAGGTGAGGCTGGATGAGACCTTAAGCAATCTGATCTAGTGGGAGGTGTCCCTACCCATGGCAGGGTCATTGGAACTAGATCTTTACAGTCTTCCAACCCAAACCATTCTATGAATCTATGAACTGGCTTTGCTATGTTCATTTCTTCAGCTCCCTATTGCCATTATTTTTTTCTAGGTTTTATATATAAAAGTAGATATATTTCATTGCTGATGGTTTCTGCAGCAGGTGATTTCTGTAGAATTTCTACTCTCTCAGGACACCTTTTGCCTGTCAGCATATCAAAGGGCTGAAAAACTATACAGTGGGTTATAAATTTTAGCTTATTTTTGCCACAAAAACCCTTCCTTTTTGTCAGGTGTACTGTCAACTATTACAGACTGTGTCATTTCCCTACTAGGGGTGAGGGATGCCATGAGACTGAACTATAAATCAGATCTCTTTTTCACCATGCATTTTGATATATCTTACAGGTATTTCAGTTATTTTATTAACTAAAGAGAGTTCAAGGGCAACAAAGCTGGTGAAGGGTCTGGAGAACACAGATTATGAGGAGCATCTAAGGGAACTGGGGTTGTTAAGCCTGGAGAAGAGAAAACTGAGGGGAGACCTCATTACTCTCTACAATACCCTGAAAGGAGGATGCAGTGAGGTGCGTGTTGGTCTCTTCTCCCTAGTATCAGCCTACAGAATGTGAAGAATCATCCTGAAATTGTGCCAGGGGAGGTTTAGGTTGGATATTGGCAAAAATTTCTTTCCTGAAAGAGTGGTCAGGCATTGGAACAGGCTGCCCAAAGAGGTGGTGGAGTCATTGTCCCTGGAGTTGTTCAAGAAATGTGTGGACATGACACTTTGGGGATTGGTTTAAATGCCATAATGATGTTGCTATCATGGTTGGACTCAATGATCTTAGAGGTCTTCTCTAACCAAAACAATTCTATGATTCCATCATCCTGAAAACAGGTATTACTTTAAAATCCCTTGTCAAGTTTTTTTCACTATAATGTCAAAAGTATGATCAAAATCTGACTTCTAAGGCCCCATCTCTAAGTCTGTCATGTGTCTTAGCCCCCATGGGTATCTGCTCCCAGGAAATACTTGTTAGAAGCAAGCAGCAGAGGAAGTCTGGGGGGGCTTTAGAGGGAGAAAACAGGAGGGAGCAGAGATCAGTAGATGTGAGCAACTCCCAATTTTCCTGTGCCTCAGTGGGGTCCTGTGCACAGCACATGAACAAGGTTGTGTGAAAACATGCAGGCGAGTTGTCCCCACCCATGTACAACAGAGAAGAGAGGAAGGATGGCTAACACTGGCTAACTTACTGATGGGACAGTTCTTAATCTAATCATGCCATGCAAAAATTGTGGCCACCTTAAGTTCTGTTCCTTGCTGCCCTACCTTTCTCTGCTGCTTGACACAAAGAATGGTCATTGTTTTAAGAGTAAGACATGATCAGGATTCTTGGCAGACTGTGCACAGCCAAGAGGTTTGTCTGCTTATTTCCTTTCACCTCCCTTGGCCTTGCTTCCTTTTCTCTTTCCCTCACTGTACCATCTGGCACTCACCCGCAGAAAAGGTGCCCACAGAAGATGTGTCCTCATTTGCCCTCAGTCGCCAGGGATCACACAGCGACTCTAGGGCTCAACGTTGGTCTCTGAGGGAAAGGCAACACACCAACTACACAGTTTACTATATGTTCTTTGGCCGCTAAAGCAGTTTGGGTTAACTTTGTCAATGTCTGTATCTTTCTATTTGATCTAAAGTTCATCAGCACCTGAGAAGCATTCAAGCTTTCTACCTTGTATGCCACATTTTTAAATATTTGATTAAATTTGATGGTGTCCTTATGGAGAGAGCTGTAGCACAACCCATTAAGAGTTATGGGAGTTCTTCTCCAAAACTGACCTGATCCTGTAAGATATTGATTTCTCTCTGACTGAAGCTGGGCTGGAGGGAGGTGGCTGTTTTGCATGAGGCACTTAGAACCTCACAAAACTGTGCTTTTTAACTCCACCATGTGATTATACACTAAAAGGATAAGAGAGTGGTAGCATCTTGTTCCTGCATCTCTAGCAACCTATAGTTTTATATTGGTATTTATAGTTCCAAATTTGTCTGTGCTGCAGTAATGCTCCTGAGCTGCTCATCTCATCTCCTTGTATAGAAGCTAAGCAGTGCAGAAGTGTTACTGATACCTCACCCCTTTCCTGACCTCATTGGAGAAGAAGGAATTCAGCTCCTGAAAGCTGTAAAATTAAACACAGGATAACAGCATTAGCCAAGAGCAAGGAAACTTGAATTTCATTCACTCACCAGACCAAGTAGATTCTTCTTAAAGATTACTCTTATGCTCAGGTTCTTTCAAAAGGCTGAGGTGACCACAAGGTGATCAAAATTGTGTGTTTCATCTGGGCACCTGTGCCAAGAGAAAAGAAATAGGCTGCAGCTGCCCTCAGATACCGCATGACATACTCATGATAAGAAATGCCTCAAGGAGGAATCCAAAGGGCTCTGGTTTTATAGAATCACAGAATCATAGAATCATAGAATTGGAGTGGTTGGAAAACACCTCTAAGATCACAAAATCCATTCACTTACAAGAGAGGGAAGACAACGATAAGTTTGTCTGTTTGCACTCTTCCCATGCTTATTTACATCAAAGATTTCTTGCAGCCAGTCCAGTATTAGGATTTCTATGATATGGCTCACCATAGAATCAAGGAATTGTTTCACTTCGAAAAGGCCTTTAAGATCATGGAGTCCAACCATTCTCTAACTCTACCAAATCTGGTGCTAAACCATGTTCCTCAGCATCATATCTCTGCATCTTTTAAACATCTCCATGGACAGGGATTCAACCACACCTCTGGGCAGCCTGCTCCAGTGTTTTTGAGAAACCTTTTAAGTGAAGAAGTTTCTTCTAATGTCCAACCTAAACCTCCTCAGCACCACATCTCTGCATCTTATGGATTACTATCATTCAAAGTCAACTATTTTGAGTTCTCCTCATTTTTCATTTTTTCTAATATGTGTGTTTGTAGCCATTGGGAGAGTCTGGCTCCTGATGAACCCTAATTTGAGTGTGGCTCTCTTTACTTCTACTTTAACAACATTCTGAAATCCGATCTGCTTGAGAACTGGGCATTACAGGTAATCTCATACGAGCACAGATAGTCATTAAATAAAAATAGCAGCTTAAGCTGTAAGAGGTTTACCTTGGCCATTTAAATGCAGTATTTGTTTCAGTTCCTGGTCATGAGCAAGCCTCTGCACCAGAGGAACATAAATGTGAATGCAAACCCAAGAGACACTTTCTGCGTAACACCATGGGTCTCAATGAATCATTGCTAGGTGATGGCCCTGTCCCAGAGATGCACCATTTTTACAGCAAATTCATGAGAGAATGCCCATCTGGCCTGCTTAGTCTGCATGAATTCAAGAAACTCGTGGGTCTGCAAGGGCTGGATCCACAGGGAGACGTGTACATTAAACGAGTGTTTGATATCTTTGATCTCAATCAGGTAAACCTTCTCTTCTTTATTTCTTTAATCTCATACTATTGCTGTGTTTATGAGTTGTAGCTACAGGCTCTTCTTTGTGCTGTGCTCACAAAAGTGTTGCTGGGAACATAGTTTCCATTATGGTGCACTAGACGTAAAGAAGTGGGAATGTGCTTTGAGGTCTCTGAGCAGGAGTCTTGTTAGTACTTTGCAAGGGGCACTTTAAAAATGTCAAGATACAGGTTCAAGAAATAAGTTCAAGAAGTCAGTCACCGTCTTCAGAAATAATACTGAAGATGAGATGTAGTTTGCACTTCTCTGGTTATTCTTCTATCCTTTGCTTAGCCCATGCTCATGCAGAAGCATATGAAGATACTGGTATGCTCAGCTACAAAGTTAATAATTTTTTTACAACAAAATTAGACAGATGGGGAAATATTGTCTGTAGTTCCATAATGAAGAGCAGCACACTAAATAGATTTTAGAGAACTAACAGATTCATAGAATGGTTTCGGTTGGAAGGGACCTTAAAGATCATCTAGTTCCAACTCCCCTGCCATTGGCAGGGACACTTTCCACTAGACCAGGTTGTTCAAGGCCCCATCACAATCCTAGATTTTGTTCAGCCTTGAGAAAAGAAGGCTTAGGGAAGACCTCATAACCATGTACAGGTAGATAAAGAGCAGCTATCAGGAAGAGGGAGACTGTTTCCACAAAGAGCCATATGGTAAAGACAAGAGGTAATGGGGACAAGTTGATACTGGGAAGATTCAGACTGATGACTATAAAGATTTTTTTCACCAAACTACCTATCAGACATTGGAATAAACTCCCAAGGCAGTTTATTCCAATGTGGATTCCCTCACATTACACAGTTTCAAGGCCCAGCTTAACAGGGTGCTGAGCCATTTCATTTAAACTATATTCTTACCCTGAAAGGTAGGGCTAGATGATCTTTGAGGTCCTTTACAGCCTGAGATCCTATGGATTTACAAATTCAACCTGGTCTTGAACACCTCTTGGGAGGGGATATCCATGACATCCCTGGGCAGCCTGGTTTTGAAGTCAGTCACCTTGAACCCTTTGCTCATCACAATGCTGAAGTACCTAGGGCACTGCCTGTAGGCACATTTATGAAGCCCTCAGATTTGTGGGACTTTCTGATTCTGATTTAATGTAAAAGTGAGAAGAGTGGAATAAAAGCAGGTTTTAGAAGAACCGTTTGCTCACCTTTAGTTGCTGTGGCAGTGGCAAAGACAATTAAACCAAAATGGGAATCCTCCACTAACTGTTGCTTCTGTACCTGGTGTTTCAGAGGTCATTATTTTCGTATCTGAAATGTTCAAGTTGTTAGATACCAAAGCAACTTTTCCTGTAAGAAGCAGAGGGCAGATGCCTGGGAGGACATTATACACCAGACAGCATGTATAGTGTGGAGGACAAAGAGGCTGCACCAGGATTGTCAGACAGAGAATGTGGTGCCTTTTCAGTATGTCTTTTGAGATCACCATCCTGAAAGATCTCACCTAATTCATCCTGTGTGACTGAATCCTACCTTGTACTGAAAACTTTCTTGCAGCATCTTTCTGAATTTTAGCTTAGCATTTTCTTCATCCTCATCATCCTCAGAGGAACCAAGATCAATCAAGTCTAAAATCAATTGTGGCTAAAAATGGGTACTGATCAGGAATTCAGTCTCACAGAACTGCTTTATCTTTCACCCAGCTAACATCCCACCTGTCAGGAGCTCTTCCAAGACCAGAGACTGTATTTCCACCTTCTGTCTTCTCCATGTCACTCTTTTGTAACTCTTGGAGTCACAGATACCAGACCAGTGATGGGTGGCCTGCTTGATTACAGCAAACAGGGTGGGTTGGAAAAGAAGTCATTCCACTACAGAAGACCATATGTGCCTGCCTCACCATACTCCAAACAGGGACTGAGCCACACAAATGGAGGAAATCTATGCCTTGGTCAGCCATCACAGCTAAGGACTTCTCCAAGCTATTCAAGCATAGCCATTGGCAGAGACTGTGATCCTCAATCTCATAGATTCACAGAACAGTTTGGGACCTTGAAGATCATCTAGCTCCGACCCTTCTGCCATAGACAGGGACACCTTCCACTAGACCAGACTGCTCAAGACTGCAATCTCCTCTTGGAGGGTCTTCCAGTCTCTGTAGAAGTTTGGGGTTTTTTGCAGATGTTTCATGCCTTGAAAATTTCAGCTTTCCATGCAATGAGAAGTTGAGCTCTGGTTGCAGAAAGGAAATCCCAACCTGTAGATTAGCTTCCAACCCAAAAGAAAACTGAGGGGGAAACCCTACCCAAACAATACCAAAACTAAATCTAGCATCTTTGAGACCAACAGAGATTTTTATTCAGATGAAAACCTGAAAGAATGCAACAACAATTTTAAAAACAACTAAAGGCATAGGATTTATATCCTGAGGCCTCTGTTTACAGAGATTGACAGGTTGGATGTTGTTTTAATCTCTGTTCAGTATAAGCAGTTACCATTTCTGGAGATGTTTAAAAAATTAGTAGAGGTGGCACTTTAGGACATGGTCTAGGGGTCATGGAGATATTGGGTAGACTTGATAATCTTAGAAGTCCTTTCCAATCTTAAATTATATTATGATTCTACGATTGCATTTCTGTTAGCAGCCTTTGTTTCTTTCTCCAACATTAACATCACACTGTTTTCCTAAGTTTAATTATCTTTTTCCTTTGTTACCCAGACTAATGATAATTATTTTGAAGGCATACTCTTAGAAATAACAGACATTCATAGATTCATAGAATGATTTTGGTTGGAAAGGATCTTACACCACCACATCGCTGTGGCTAAGCTGGGGCACACAAGAAAGACAGGAAGCAAGTTTTTACAACAGCTTGTAGTAATAGGAGCAGAGGGAATGACTTTTGAAGCTTGAGGAGGGGAGATTTAGCCTGGGTATTAGGAAGAAATTCTCTACAGTGAGTGTGGTGAGACACTGGAACAGGTTGCCCATGGAGGTCATGGATGCCCCCTTCCTGAAAGTGTTCAAGGCCAGGTGAGATGACCCCTTGAGCAACCTGGTCTAGTGGAAGGTGTAGGAGTTGAAACTAGATGATTTTTAAGGTCACTTCCAACCCAAACCATTCTATGAATATGTAAATTAAATTGAACAGGACAGCCTATCACATGAGGAGAAATGTGTATGTCATTGATAAAGTAAAAGAAGAGGATCTCATCCATACACTCAAGTTTTGTCCCATACCATTTCTACAACTTTTTTCTCCTCTTTTTTTTTTTTTTTGGCAGAAATGTAGGTTTTGATCCTGAAAAATGCTTTGAGTTAAGTACAAGTGTGTGAGAAATGGTCAGTGGGTGGCTGACTGGGAGTATCACACTGCAGACTCTGAGATGGCAGCTACAAGGGAGCATTATTCTTCCATCACATAAATTAAATTGTTTAGGCACTGTACAACATTAAATAGATGATAATCTGCCCTCTCCAAGTCACAGAAGCTAATAGATGCCAAGTGGTTGCACACATTACATGTGAACTCAGAAATAATTTTTTGATCTTTTTGCTTACATTCAATTTCCTTTAGTAACTATAGCAATTTTCTGCAGTTTGTAGATGAACAGTTTATTTCCTTTGCTTTTGAATTTTTCTCTGGTTGCTGCTTTGCTGCTTTCTAAGGAAGAGGCCATTATCCCAGTGAGTGGTGAAGCACACAGAAGTTCTTGATAGAAATTATTTCCTTTCTCTTAATAGTACCCTTCATATACAAGTGCTGCTTAGCTAGACAGAGAGCAAACTTGAGCCTTTTCTCATGCTTCCCCAGCAGACTTTATAAAATACCTCACTTGATGTGGGTTTTTGTTGTTGTGTTGTTTGATGGGTTGGGGAGAAGAGGTGTTTGGGTTTTTGCTGGGGGGGGGAGGGGACCGGGAGGGTTGTTTGGTTTTGTGGGGGATTTTTTTGTTGTTGTTGTTGTTTGGGGGTTTTTTGTTTGTTTGTGGGGTTTTTTTTAATTAGCTAAAAAAACCCTTGGTTTAATAGTGGGGCCTTTGCAGTTTAAAACCATTATGACTTCTGTTGCTGAAGCTTATGTACAGAAACAGACCGTTTGGAGACTAGTTTACAGTTGATCTGAAGCTAAATAAACTCCCTCTGGAAAACATAAGTAATTTGATAAGGTTCTTTACTCTCCATATAAAATAAATATTTCTCATGTAGGCTTCTGTTTTCTCAGAAGAAAGGATATGATCAGAAAGCTGCTGAAGTCTTAGGCCTGAGATTATTTTTCAGTTCCAATTTTAGCAGCCTAATGCTTCTTGACTTAAGCTGGAGCCATGTATTCTTGGAGGCAATCTATGATAAATACACACAGGCACATAGACTTTTTGCTCTGTGTTCTTGTAGGACAAATTAAAAACCTCTAGCAGGCAAGAGGTATAATATTAACCTCAGAGGATACCAGCAGGACTTGAGGCAGAGGGGTTGATCTAGTTGTAAATTGCATTTGAACTCCTTGTTAGCCTTGCTGCTTCCAGCTGAAGTCTGTCACAGAAAACCATCTCCTACTTGGGATTTCCATTTCGAAACTTGCCAGCAAGCCAGAAACAGTTAAAAAGAAATTATGGCAGCATGGTAGGGTTTTTGGTAATTTGTGCTAGAAACCCAGCTGAAGACTCTTTCACTCAAGCCATGCATATAAGTACCAACAGCAATTCACTTACAAGCCACACCTTGTCATTCTTTAGACTGGAGATCGATGGAGTAGCTCAGCTCCCCACTCATGAAGTGACTGTGGTTAGTGGAGGCATGACAGGGGTAGTGGGTACATCTTCTCTGGACAATTCACTGTCATGTAGTGGTCTGGGCAACAGGCAGAGCACGTAATTTCAGAGCATTGCACTAATTAACCATGCCTAAGAAGCAATACTGCTGTGTTTAATGAACTCTTGGTCTCTATTACCTTGCCTGTTCATACATGGCAGAACACAGTACTGCAGAGGTGTTCATTCCCCTGGCTCAGCACAGTGCATCTGTCCAGTCTATAAAAGCTATTTCCACTCAGCATTTGTTTCTACTGGAGATTAATGACTTAGGCCATGTCCTAAATCTTGCTTCTCATGAACATGCTGATGTGTCTCTTGTGCAGACCACCAGCTGTTTCATCATTAAATGACCTTCTACACCAAGTATGTCAATGTCCAATTTTTTCATGTTTCCTCAAGACTTCTAGGTAAAGACTTCTCACCCCTTCCTTGACTTCTGCTTTCCTAATAATTAGCAAACAATGAAATAAAGTCTGAAAATTGTTCTTCATCATTCTTAGCTAGAGGAACAACAAAGATGCTGAAGCCAAGACATTCAAGAAATGTGTGGACGTGGCATTCTGGGACATGGCCCAGTGGCCATGGTGTAGTGTTAGTTTGATGGTTGGACTGAATGATCTCAGAGGTCTTTTCCAACCAAAACGTTGCTATGATTCTATGCTTCAGGACCATAACTGCAAAGAATCCTTGAGATTCTTGCAATTGGTGCAGGAAATACCACGTAAGTAAAGGTTTTATTCTGGACTCACACATTAATCTTGCATTATTTATATACACCAGCGTTGGCAGCAGAGTAAATTGTGAGTTTACCTTGTGCCACAGCTTTCCAGTGAGAGCATTAAAAAAAAAAAAAATCCTTAAAATACAAGTGCAGTACAGTCCATTTATAAAAAAGATTCCCTTTACTGAGGCCATTTCCCCCTAAAATGATCCAATCTTCTTCACCCTTATTTCTAATAAAATAAATTTAAAAGCTACAACCACATGGCAGTAATCTGAATTCCTCCCCTTTGTTTTTACTCCTCCTGCATCTCAGTCCACACAGAACCACCATGCAGTCCTAGCTCATGCAGCCCGTGGATGGATTTTGGAGAGGAAGCAGTCATGTTTATCTAAACATGCCAATATACTGATGCATATTTGGGTTTATGGGAGAATATTTCATATTTCTGATATTATATCCTTCAAAAGGTGACATCAATGTGAAAGGAGAGAGCATACCTAGTAAAATAATGTCTGCTCTACCCATAATATATTGGAAGTGTTAGTTGCTGTTAAAGAGAACTAAGGGAACATTCTATTACGAGCAACACTGCTAGAGAATAATTTTTAAAAATGTTTGGGTTGGAAAAGATCTCTAAGATCATCATGTCCAGCCACCAACCCAACACCAACATGGTCATTAAACCATGTTGCAAAGTGCCATGTCTACACATTTCTTAAACACTTCCAGAACAGCCTGTTCCAATGCCTGAACTTTTTTTAACTTTTTTTTTTTTTAATAAAACATCTTCTTTATTTAAATCAGAAGCCCATGTAATTGCCATCCACTTGCAGATAGGTTTTGTCACCACTAAAAATGAAAACTCCACACTGTAAGGATTGATTGATTGATTAGGTTCTTATGACGTACGAAGGATAAAAATTTGCATAGCCATTAAACATGTGAAGCAAAGACTGAAAATGGGAAGCTGCTATTGTAACTGATTTTGGCACTAATTGAAACTCTCTGCAGGAATAAGTGTCTCTTGCTTTGTCGCAAAATGGGATTTGAGGAGGTAGAATATGCTACGAAAAGCAAAGAAGATTAATAGCTATGTGGTACTGAAGGAAATTTATGCAAGTTCAAGGATTCTCTGTATTTTCATAAAGCAATGGAGAGTCCTCTATGGAGACAAGGATTTTTTGCTACACTTCTTATGCAGAGATCAAGTCGGTAGATGCTGGGAATTGGACACTGCACAGTGAAGAGCTGAAGATGTCTTTAGATAAGGAGCCACCAGCTGATGTCAATCTTCAGTTATCTTCCTCCTTTGTGCTTCTGCATTTAAAATAGTTCTGTGACAAACTAGGGCTCATCTGACATCGTTATGCAGATGAGAGCTATAAAAAAAGGTTTCAAAAGGAAACCATTTTAAAATCTAAAGAAAGTTCAAACAGGCTGTTTGATGTGGAACAGATAATAAGGGGGGATGGAACTAGATGACATTCAAGGTCTCTTCCAACCCAAGCCATTCTAAGAAAAATGCAAGAATGTGTTGCCTGAGTAGAACTTTGTTGGGTGCTGATATGACTACACAACAATGAAGCAATCTCAAGCTCTTTTTTTTTATTAACCTGAATAATACGAGTTTCCATTCACACCTTTTCAGGATGCTGAAGAGTGCCAGAAGGCAAACAGCCATTCTTTTTTTCCCCCTCATCCTAGCCCATTCCCCACTTTCTTGCTGTCCTTTTATAGTTCTGATTTTCAGGGACACTTCTCATCATCTGCTTCTGCCTTCTGTCTATAAATAGATGTTATCCTCTCTCATTATAGGAACATGAATGGGATTAGCTAAGTAGATCTTCTCAGATATTGTAGTAGAAGGAAATGCCAGTCATTTGGCCATGAAATTCTCTATGAAGTAGAATCACAGAATTGTTTTGGTTGGAAAAGACGTGTAAGATCATCAAGTCCAACCTTCAACCTAAGACCACTATGGCCATTAAATCATGTCCTGAAGTGTTATGTCCATGTTTCTTGAATGTGTAGCAAGCACCTCCTATTCCAAGAAAAGTCTGCAGATGTTCAGAGAAAGATGTCATGCTTTTCAGAAATGTTTTGATGTAACTTGTTCTTCACTTAACTTTCAGTTGTTCTTTTCCCTCCACTTTTTTCTCCTTCTTCAGTCCTGTGAGAGACAAAGGAATAATATGTTCTTCCAGGCAAGGCAATTAGTTGCTAGAGATTCTACACAAGACGTTTTGTGGCAGAGTACCATAGCCCTGCTATACAGCAAGTACTTAGCACTACGCAATAGCTGCCTTACACACTATCATTGAAGGCACTGAGAGTTCTTACAAGGCAAAATAAAATGTCTGAGAGTGAGCAATACTTCAGATACTGTCCAGAACCTAAATATCATATGCTTCCACCTCTTGTGGGATTCATTATAATCATAGAATCATTAAGGTTGGAAAAGACCTTTAAGATCATTGAGTCCAACTGTAACCCAACTGCCATGACCACTAAACCATATCCTGAAGTGCCGCATCTAAAACTTTCTTGAACATCTCCAGGGACAGTGACTCCACCAACTCCCCGGGCAGCCTGTTCCAATGCCTCTTGAAAGAAAGATTTTTATCCTAAAATCCAACCTAAGTCTCCCCTGGCACAATTTCAGGCTATTTCCTTTTGTCCTATCACCTGATGCTAGGAAGAAGAGACCAACCTCCATCTTGCTCCAACCTCCTTTTCAGGCAGTTCAGAGCTTGTAGTAAGATGGTGAGGGGGAATGGATTAAAACTTGAGGAGGGGATATTTGCCCAGGGAGGTTTGGGATGTCTCCTCCCTGAAAGTGTTCAATGCAAGGTTGAATGAGGCCTTGAGCAATCTGGTCTAGTGGAAGGTGTTCCTGCCAATGGCAGGGGGGTTATAACTAGATGACCTTTCAGGTCCCTTCTAGCCCAAACCATTCTCTGAATCTACAAACTTTCCTGAACAACTTTCCTCTTTGTATTCCAAGTCTTCATATAGTTGTGCAAACATCAGTTTATCTGCACATAACATTAGAGACGTCTTCATGCTGAAATGACATATAGGATGGTACTGTGGTTGGCAATACATTCAATGTTTTATACCAGTCTTTTTCCGTGGTTCTTGTGTTGGCCCTGCCACTTTTCCACGAGAAGTCTAACTTGCTTTATCTGGCTTTGAACACTTTTTCATTCACCCAATCACTCATGGTTAGTTTCCACAACAAGAAAACTTATTTTCTTGTCAGGGCAGTCATAGCTATCATATCACAGAATCAGCAATAAAAGCCTGCATGGCAGAAAATCAATCCGCTTCTAAACTAAGGACTTGAAAAAAGTATGAATCAAGGTATCTCTTTACCCAGAAAGAATGTTTCTGCCAGAAATAACAAAAATCTACAGCTTTTACTTCCTGAAGTATTTGGTGATTTTCGATTAAGCTTGTACGCCTTGAACAACCTGATCTAGTGGAAGGTGTCCGTGCCCATGGCAGGGGTGTTGGAACAAGATGGTTTTTAAAGTCCACTCCAACCCAAACCATTCTGTGATTCTACAAAATCATTTTCCCATTATTTTCAGACACAATCCAGTTAAAAAGCAACAAAAATAACAAAGCAAAGTCATTTGCTTCTCCTTAATCTGGCGTAATGTTGCATTAAATGACCCAAAATGTAAAGTAACTAGCCCAATTACTGTAAATAAGGAGGAGATTAAATTATGCTTTGCTGTGTTCAGGCAGTGTTAAGTGGTGCTTTGTCTTAACATTTCTTTACTGCAAGAGTGATCAGGCAATGGAACAGTCTGCCCAGGGAGGTGGTGGAATCACTATCCCTGGAGGTGTTAAAGAAGCATGTGGACATGGCAGTCTGGGACATGGTTTCATGGTGGTCTTAATGCTGAAGGTCAGATTCAAAGACCTTAGAGGTTTATTCCAACCAAAACATGATTCCATGATCAATTAAATTTGTATCACATACACTTTTACTGAATGTCCTACAGAAATAAATGGAGCGAAACCCTCTGTGAATCAGTACAGAAAGGCAAGGACATGGAAGAATGATGAAGTTTAATTTTATTTTAAAATATTCTTCATCAGTTGTAAAGTCTCCTACCAAGCTGTGCTACCTGAGCTCCTACACTCCCTGCTTTTAAAACAAAAGAAAGAATTAGAGTTGTTTCTTCTGCAGGTGCTCAGTGACCAAACTGACACAGCAAGCTGAAGCAGTTACACTTTTCTGACAATATTCATAGATTCATAGAGTGGTTTGGGTTGGAAGGGACCTTAAAGATCATTAAGGGGAGTATTTCTTTGAAAGTAGCATTTCAATTGAAAGGAATACTGATGTTTTCACTCAGCTTAAACAAAATCTGCAGTTTTCACTGGGCTTAAAAGGTGCCTGGAGCATACTACTGCCATTAGCAGCTAACACTGGAATTCTGACACATTATTTGAGTAGGCAAAGAAGATTAATTTTGTTAAATTGATCATAACTGCTTTTAAATACTACTCATTATGATGCAGACAAACGGGAAAGTAATTTTAATGAGAATCAGTTCAGAAATAATCTTTTAGTTAAAGAAATTTAAAGTTATTTTCTTAAAGTATGGCTGTCTTTTCCTCTATTTATTTCCTTACTAATTACAAACAGACCGATTAGAGCCTACTCCAGGTTTACATTATCTTCTTTTTCTCCTTTATCACTTAAGTGATACTTTGAAATGTCAAAACAAAAGCAATCCTGGTTTACATTTTTGTTGGTGAATGATGCTTTGGAAATAATAATTGCAGGAAAAAAAAATTACATCAGAAATTGGATGGTTTTTGTTTTTTTTACCTAAAATGGCCACAAACTCAAGTAATGACAATCAGTTGGTAACAGCTTTCTTGTGACAAAATGTGGTCTATAATCTCCCATTTTTTAATAGAAATAAAAAATATGTAAATATTTAATGGAATCCAAATTAAAGGATTTTAATTGAAGGATTTGGATTAATTCTAGAATTTGAATTCTAGAATTCTATATTCTAGAAATAAAAAATGCTTATAAGGTAAAGAAGATAGAGAGTATTAACCTTTCTTCTTCCCTGATCTGATAATACTCAGTCATTTAGGGAATTATAGCACATTTTTAACTTTCAGGAGCCTTTTTGCATTCACCCCATGAGACACCAAATCCTAAAACCAGTAGGAGTATCCAAGATAATCTGCCAAATAGAGCATTTTTGCCACTAAACGTCACAGATGTCTTTAAAATGCTTGTCCTTGAGGTTGCTCCTGCTATATTCCTCAGTTTGTCAAGCAAGAAAAATTTACTTGAATTGTCGGCAAGAAATTTGCTGGAAAATATGTTGTTATGTGATCATGGATGCATTCAGTTTTCTCTCTCTTGCCTAATACTTTAAGTAGTTCCTAAAAGCACAGGCAGAGGCTCGAAATTAGGAGTGCAGAGAGCTGAAATCCAGCACCACGGAGATGATGGCAGAGGGCTAAGTCCTTGAGCATATAGTTTCCTTCAGTATAGCCCACATGGGCAATGCTGTGCCTTGCTGCAGGCTGAGCAGAGGACCTACTACTTTACTCTCAGGGGATTCCTCCAAGCCTATGCAGTAATCCTGAAGGAAAACCATGAGTGGTAGCAGGGAGTTGAGGGGTACTTTTTAATTTTAAAGAAATAAAATTGTTTGTCATCTTCACATTTTGGTGCATACCAGGGTAGCCTACAAGCCTGAGAGCCAGGACATGTATCTGGCTCCACATTTCCAACCCCCCTAACACAATGGTCCTGGTGTCTTCCAAGTCCCCAAAACTTTCATGTCCTCTTGGTTTGGGCAAATAGAACCTTGTGTAACAGTTTGGTCAATATAGCCTCTTTTCTTTATGTAATAGTGTGTAGCAGCAATTAACACAAAACCCACTTAATGACCTGCAGCTCTTAATTCCCTGCTTTGTTCTTCATCCTTATCTAACAGTCTTTGCTTTCCAAGAGTCCTCCCCCACCCTGTGACAAATGCCAGCTTTGTTTACTTATGAAACTGGTGACCATAGCCCGTAGGAGATCTGAAAGTCTCTCCAAGCCCCAGCAGGGTCACAAGTAGCTCTGTATTTCTTCTGTAATGGGTATGCAACCTTTGAGGAACAGCTGCAAGTCTTCAGAAGCAAAAAGCAAGCAAGGAAAGGGGAGATGATTAAATTATCTGAATCCTCCTTTAGGTTTCTGATTGAGGAGAGACCAGCACTATATTTGAAATGGGATCTGCACATGGGATTAGCCATAAATTTCACAGCTATTCTGAGCTGTTGTAATCTGCTGTTTGACCTGTCCCATCTCCTTCTGCTTTAGGAGCTTTAAGTAGTATTCCGAAAGACAGGGGGTGGAGAGGGAAGGTGGCTTAATGTCCTAAACCCTGGGTTTGAAATATCTAGACCATCTATATTTGCACCCTTACTAATCCTGACAAAGCCTGCTGAGCTATTCTTTTGGTGGCAGGTGGAGTTTAGAGATTTTTCAGGACCAAATTTCAGAAAGAAGTTACTGCATATCGTGTATGGACTCCTACTAGGTTCCTCAGTCTTCTAACTAACACAGTGACTTCATTCATTGTATGGTTTGGCAGGGACAGAAATTCACAGGTTCACAAATTGCATCAGGTTGGAAGGGACCCTCAAAAGTCATCTTGTCCAACCACCCTGCAGTCAGCATGGACACCTCCAACTACATCAGGCTGCCCAGGGCCACATCAGGTCTGATATTGAATGCTGTCAGCCTCAGCAGCAATGAGGCCCCAACCACATCTCTGTGAAGAACTTCCTCTTAATGTCCAGCCTACACCTACCCCACTCCAGTTTCAAACCACTGTCCTTCATCCTATCACTGTAAGCTCTTCAAAACAGTCCTTCCCAAACCCTTCCTGTAGGTCACCTTCAGATATTGAAATGCTGCTGTAAGGTCTCCACAGAACCTTCTCTGGTTCTCTCAACCTGTCTTCATAGGAAAGGTGCTCTAATAATCTTTACAGCTCTCCAGTGGACACACTCCAGCAGGTTCATGCTGCTCTTGTCACCCCCTTCCACATGCACAGTGATGTTTGGTGGGAGATGGCCAGATATCCCAGTAGCACCACCTCAGAACCACACTCAGGTAAGATATAGGCAGCCAAGCTCACATCCTTCTGGCCAGAGCCAGCTCAGATCCTTCTGGCCCAACCCTGACTGACCACGCCATTTAAGGTCAGATGTGTATTCATAGCTGTCAAGTCAATTATTTTCAACTTGTGTGCAAATAACTTGAAGCCACCAGAGGTTTTTTTTATGGCCCTGAGAAGCTTAGTTAGGCTATTCCAGGACTGGAAGCATAAAGCCTTATACAGCTCCAGGGTTGGGCATTAATGGCTGTTGTGTAATCCCACAGTCCCTTGCTGTCCAGCTTTGCCCTCACAAGACACACACACATCACCTCCACCAAACAAAAGTGAGCAGCCTCCAGCAACTCCAGCATATAGGACAGCAGTCTGAAGTAAAACACATCATAAAAAAAAAAAAAATTGTAAAACTCAACCACTTTCTCCTCAAGAGGCCCAGTAACTAACGACCAACTGATAACAGGGTCTGGGCAGGGGAGAGTCACGGCTCGTGGTGCCCTCAGGACTGCAAGGATGAGTTTTAGATCATCAGCAAATTCTCTTTCCAGTTTCAGAGCCTTCTTTCACCTTTTGTTTTGTGACCCAAACTGTTCCAAGCAGCTTAAAAACCCCACTCATCAGTGAAAGCAAAATCAAATTACAAAAACACAACATCAAAGGGTACAAACAACAAGCACACCCCTAATGTGCCCTTAAGCTTCTAGTTCATCTGAGCAAGACATTAAGAGAAAAAAATATATTTTTTTATGAAGTCTACTATGCTAAGCAGAAGACTTTGGGCAAGTGAAATAAATTTTTATCCCATTTTTTGATGTCTCAGAAACCCCTCAGAAAATTTCTGATCCTGTATTTTGAACTGCACCCAGAGAGAGTAATAGTCAAGGGATTGTGATCTCAATGGTTTCTTCCAACCTCAACTTTTCTATGATTCTAGGATACCCTGAGAGTATATCATAGATGGCAGAGAAGGGAGAAAGACTTCATCACCCCTTCAAATGCCAACTGCATCCCAGTGCGATGTGCTACAGCCAAAGGCGGCAGGGCCAGAACCATACGAAACAGAAAAGAAGCCTTCATATGCAAGAAATGCATCCATCACCCAAATCTGCCCAGTATGCTAAGGTGACAAACGAGCAGGCTTCACTGGCATTAACTCCACTAATTAAATTAATAAACTCATTTTTCTCTGGAGATGTCCAAGAAATGTGTGGATGTGGCACTTTGGGACATGGCGTAATGGCAGTGGTGGTGTTGGGCTGATGGCTGGACTCAATGACCTTAGATGTCTTTTCAAACCCAAACAATTATATATTTCTGTGAAAAGTACTAAAATTTGCCCTTTGAAATAGCAAAGTAAAGCATTATTTACCATGGGTAGTTCTCTCCTTTGTACATCGATTTCTTTGTTTGTATTGTTATGTTGTTAATTACTATTTTTAAGGTAGCCCTTTGCTTGTGAATTATTGACTTCCTACCAAGCAACAGATACTTCACTGTGTTTTACTGCTCCGAGCAAAGTTTTACAGAGCCAGGTGACACGTAAGGACCTTCTGCGTCACATATATGTGTTCTTTTCTACATACAATGTATGGGTTTTGGTTTGGAAGGTTTGGGTTGGAGAGAACCTTACAGATCATCTAGTTCCAAGCCCCATGCCAAGGGCAGGGCCACCCTCCACTAGACAAGGTTGCTCAATTTGTTGTCAGTGCTTTTGTGCAATGTCTCTGATTCCATATCCATGTCAAAGACATCGTCCTTCTCAGCATTTCTGTTCTTGGTGCTCTGGCTGCTGCAGTAACATGTCACCAGGGGTCTCTGTATGTCTACAGAATATAGCTAGGGCTTTCTTGGCAACTATAATTTCTCTCAGGTGATTTTTAGAGGTAGAAAGTTTTTGACCTTGACCTTCAGTCCCTTCCTGATTGGGATAGGTCAAATGATCTGCCAGATTAGAGTTACATACCCTAAAACATTAAGCTGATTATTACATCGTCCAGACTTTCAATATTTTGACACAGCAACAACAGTGACACCAAGACGTGGGAAGAAAGCAAACAACATACTGTTTTCCAAAATTCCAAATTAAATGTAAGGGAGAAAGAAGAAAATTAATCTAGTCATGAACAGACAGCTAGCCTAAAACGAATCTGTCATTTCAGTAAGCAGTCATTCATCTAAACGCATTCCTAACAGATCTGTGAAATCAGATGATGTCAATGCAATCAGCAAAATAAACATTGCCCTCCAGTGATGCTTCTTTAAATCACACTTGCAGAATTGAAATCAAGCTGGTGAGCCAAAAACAATCATCAACTTTGTGGCACATGGCATGCTCATTTTAGGTAAAACAACTGCTGTTTATCACAGAATTACAATGGTTGGAAAAGACCTTTAAGATCACCAACTTCAAGCATCATCTAACTTTACCAAGGCCACAACTACACCATATCATTAAGCACCACATCTAGAGGGCTTTTAAATACCCCCAGCAACAGGGATTCAACCATACATCTAGGAAAACTGTTCCAGTCCTTGAGAACCCTTTGCGTATAAAAGTCTTTCCTAATGCCCAACCTAAACCTTGCCTGGCATAACTTGATGCCATTTCCTCTTCTCCTATGATTTCTCAGTTGGGAGAAGTCTAATCTTGTTTGAAAATTTCATGCAGTTACTGTCAAACGCAACAAAAAGACGCCAAAACCCCAAAGGACTGAAATCTGAGGAGGGTAGATTTAGACTGGATATTAGGAAGAAATTCTTGACAGTGAGGGTGGTGAGACACTGGAACAGGTTGCCCAGAGGGATTGTGGATTCCCCCTCTGGAGGTGTTCAAGTCCAAGTAAGACAAGACCTTAAGCAACCTAATCTAGTGGGAGGTGTCCCTGCCTACAGCAGGAGATTTGGAACTAGATGATCTTTCAGGTCACTTCCAACACAAACCACTCTGTGAATCTAAGAATGTCATCTTAGGTGCCACTCTGCCCCACCTAACAAACAGAACTCAACACTAGCATCACAAGTAGAGCAGCAAGTGCACCACACTTCTACAGAACTTCTTTTCCTTTACTCTCATGAAGCCTAAAAGTCAGAGGAATGCCTGCTGGATGCAAAACCTCAACTGGCAAGATGTGTGGTGGAATATGACAATAAGTAATACGCTAAAACTACCAGATTCTCATCCAACTATCTCAGCCACAGGCCATATGAAACCGGTGGCAGTCTTACCAAGGTTTTCCAAGCAATTGGATTCTGACCAGCAGTAACTATCACAAGATTAAATCTACCAGCTGCTAATTCCTCTTATGTGCACATGAGAAACAGTTGGAGCAAGCAGTCTCCAAGCTGAGCAACTGTTTCTTCCATCCTCACCACATTTTTACAGAAACTGAAGAACTGTCACAGTAACTTCGACTACCTCACCATGGAATCCTTGACAAGTTTCCACTGACGACTTCAGAGAAGAAAGCAGAAAATAAGTACTATGGTTTAATGAGCGGACAGAGTGCTCCGTTGCTTGAAAAGGGGCAAAAGAATAATGCTCACAGACAACGGATTGGAAAATTGGAAAGATTAAATGGACAGGAAACTCATACATTACAGTATTACGGTTCTACAGTGGTGAGCACAGCAAAGCATATTAAAACACAAAGAAATTCATAGTCTGGGCTTATACAAAAGTTCGTAAATGCAAAGCTTCACAAAAACCCCAAAATCTCAGGCCCAAATGCCCAGCTCCCACCCCCACACCCAGCCCACCATGCCTCTCTACCCCCACACCAAAAGCACTATGATGCAGCACAAAATTGAGCTTGGCAGCTCCAAGCCCAATTGAGCCACTTAGACCCCAACGGGTAGCATCATGAAGGTTGACAACCAAGCCTCACTCCATTTACAGGGGAGAAGAACCTCTGCATCCTTCCCAGGAGGACAGAGGTGAGGGGAAAAGGCAAGAATCTCACTTTTCCGCCAAATTTATAGGGATGCAGGACTATGGGAAGAAACACAAATATTGCACTTTCCGGTACACCTCCTGGACACTCTAGCTCCTGGAGGTCTGTACTTTGTGGTGTTCTTGAAAGCACATAAGCTTGAATTGCCACAATATGGAATCAAAGTGACCTAAAATGCACTTTCCTTATGAATCATCCCCAATCCTCACTGCTTAGAAACTAGCTTATGACTTGAAGGTGGTGTATCATGCAGAATGCATTTGCCAGAGAGACCTGGTGTTTATATGGATAAATCACAGCAACTAAGGTTCATCACAGATTCTATATTCACAGAATCATAGAATGATTTTGGTTGGAAATGACCTTAAAGATCATCTTGTTCAAACCTTCCTGCTGTGGGCAGGGACTACCCCCCACTGATCAATGCCTCATCCAACTTGGCCTTGAACAGCTCCAGGGAGGGAGCATTACAACCTCCATGGGCAACCTGTTTCAGTGTCTCATAAGCCTCACTGTAAAGAATTTTTTTTCTAATATCCAGTCTAAATCCACCCTCTTGCACCCTAAAGCTATTGTTGCTTGTCCTATCACTATAAGACCTCATAAGAAGTCACTCCCCAGCTTTCCTGCAGCCCACTTCGGTACTGGAAGGCAGATCTGTGTCTCCTCAGAGTCTTCTCTTCTCTGGGCTGAACAGCCTCCCATTCCCTCAGCCTATCCCCTTACTGGGTGTGCTCCAGGTCTTTGATCATCTTGGCAACCTCCTCTGCACCTGCTCCAACAGTACTATCTCCTTATGCTGTGGACACTGGAACTGGACACAGTACTCTAGGTGGGGTCTCACCAGAGCAGAACAGAGGGGCAGAATCACCTCCCTCATCCTCCTGGTAATACTTTTTTTTGATGCAGCCCAGGATGTGGTTGCCTTGTGCACTGACAGTGACCACTGCTAGCTCATGTTGAGTTTCTCATCAACTGACACCCCCAAGACCTTCTCCTCAGGGCTGATCTTGAGCCACTTCTCACCTAGCCTTTATTTGCACTTGGAATTGCCCTGACCCAGGTGTAGTACCTTGCAGTTGGCCTTGTTGAACTTCACAAGGTTGGTTTGGGTTCACATCTCAATCCTGTTTCTCTCAGTGTGCTGTTTCTGCAAAACTGACAGAAATAACAGAAACCTACTGTTGTTTAACGGGATATTTTTTTTTTTCTTCTCCTCTTAGGATGGATTTATAGACTTCTTGGAGTTCATAGCTGCAATAAATTTGGTTATACGAGGGAAAATTGACCAGAAATTGAAATGGTATTTTAAGCTCTATGATGCTGATGGAAACGGATGCATTGACAAGAAAGAACTACTAAGCATATTCACGGTAAGCAATTTATGACCAACAGCTAAAGGATTGTGGTCTGCCCCTGAAATAGGTTTGTCACAGACCATAAATGGATTATATGTACTTTACCTAATGTTTTATAGTTGTAGAATCAGTATTATTCTGGCTAGAGACACTCCATCTATTAGTTTCTTGCTTACTGAAGTAAACAGATCTAAGCAGGACCCCATTGAAAAGACACTGACACCTCCATCTTGACACCCATTCCTCAGATATTTATAGATCCCCTCTCGGTCTTCTCTTTTCCAGACTAAACAGCCCCAGGCCTCTCAGTCTTCCTTCGTATTGGGGATGTTCAAGTCCCCCAGTCATCCCTATAGCCTCCGCTGGACTCTCTCCAGTAGTTCCTTTTCTCTCTTGAATTGGGCAAAATACTCCAGGTGTGGTTTCACCAGGGCAGAGTAGAATGGGAGGAGAACCTCCCTCAACCTGCTGGACACTTTTCTTGAGACACACCAGGATGCCCTACCCTTCTCTCTCCTCTTCTCTCCCTTTCCCTTTCCCTTTTCCTTCTTTCTCTTTCCCTTTCCCTTTGCCCATGCCCTTGCCTTTCCCTTTCCCTCTTCATCTGCCTTTCTCTCAGTTATCATTATCTTAATAACGAGTTCTAATATACTGAAAGCAATAACTGGCACATAAAATGAATTACCTTACACAACACAGCTCATCATAAAATAGTTCAGATACAGAGAAACACATTCTGGAGTATGCCCATTATAAATGCTTATGTGCATATAAATGCATGCATATATTTTCTGAATGACCTAGTAATTGGGATATTAAGTTGGAATCCAGCTCTGTAAACACTTGCTTGCTGCTTCTGGACCCCCAGCTATTAACATACAAGATCCTGTTTTATAAACCTGGGTGACCACCATAACACAAAAAGTACTCTCTCAATGAATGGGATATAATATTTCAAGACAATATATTTACTACAAATATTGTCAAAGATTAAAAAACAACAACAAAAAAAAAGTTAGAAAGGAAACTTCAGTATTTCTTAGTTTCCTTAAATTACAAGAAAATTCTGACAACTTCCAGGACTGCTGGTGTGACTTTATTTGTGATTATTAAGTTAAACATGTTGGAATTATAAAAAAGAGTTGAGGTTTTCTCCTCATGTGTTTTGAGCTAAAAAAAAAAAACAAACAAAAAACCCCCAAACACAACCCAACAACAACAAAAACTATATTTAAATACAAGTAATATTTATATTAAAAACTTAATTATCTATAAATAGTGGGGTTTTATATAAGTTAAAATCCTACTGTATTTATATATAAACTATAGTAATATTAAATTAATGTTAATTATTCTATATATTTAAGTATAAATCATATCATATTTAAATCACACAGGCCATAGGGCACTCCCCAAAGACACACAGCTCTCTAGGGTAAGATAAAAAAATGCCACTATGGAATCTAAAGTGTAATGCAGAGAAGAGATGTCACATGCTCCCAGAACACCTTCAGAAATATGCAAATGAGTCTATAATCTTCAGGCTGTGTTATGCTAATTAAATTTCCAATCCTCATTACTGAAACAGCTCTTTTAAAAATAGTGATTTTTGAAAGGGTTGGTGAGCTAAACGGCTTTGTGAGTTGAGGCCATTCACTCTGGAGAAGAAAAGGCTCCAGGGAGACCTTAAAGCAGCCTTCCAGTACCTGGAGGAAGCTACAGAAAATCTGAGGAGTGACATTTTACAGGGGCTTGTAGTGATAGGATGTGGGGGAATGGATTTGATCTGGAAGAGAGGAGATTTAGACTGGATATCAGAAATAAATTCCTTACAGTGAAGGCAGTGAGACACTGGAACAGATTGCTCAGGGAGGTTGTGGATGCTTCCTTCCTGGAGGTGTTCAAGGTCAGGTTGGATGAGGCCTTGAGCAACTTGCTGTATTGGGAGGTGTCCCTGCCTGTGGCAGGGGGGTTGAAACTTACTGATCTTTAAGGTCCCTTCCATCCCAAAGCATTCTATGATTCTATGAATTACTGAAGTTGCCATTGCATTTTTTTAACAAGTATATAGAACAATGTCTGAAAAACCTTTCTGCATTTCTATCTCCAGGCTATCCAGGCTATTAATGGCTACACAGACATGTCTGCTGAAGAGTTCACAGACATGATATTCAAGAAGATAGATGTCAACAATGACGGTAAGAATCCATGTTTTCTTGGTATGCGTTGGGATTTTGGGGGTTGGACAAGATGACCTTTGAGTGCAATCTGTGAATCTGTGGAAGAGACCTTTGAGATCTTCCAGTCCAAACACCTACTTAGAGCTCACAATACCATAACTACGGCTAAGCCACTACCACTAAATAAGCACTTTGGTTTCTTGAAAGACTTTATCTAATCAAACCACCTTATGGATTTTTTAATTATTTTTTTTTACTACTTCTTACCATGACTCCAGCTAATTACAGTAAACACAGGGAGTATGCCTGGTAATCCTCAGCAAGTCACACCTTAATCATAGAAGGGTAAGGGATGGTAGGAACCTCTGAAGATCATCAAGCCCAATCCCTTTGCCAAACCAGGGTCACTTAGATCAGATTGCACAGGAATATGTCCAGGCAGGTCTTGAAAGTTTCCAGTGAAGGAGACTTCACAAGATCTCTGGGCAGTCTGCTCCAGGGCTCCAGCATCCTCACAGCAGTTTTTCCTCATGTTGAAGTGGAACTTCCTGTGTTTCATTTGTGTCCCTTGTTCTATCACAGGACACCACTGAAAAGAGACTGGCCTCTACTTCTTTGTTAAGATCATCCGTAAGTTAGCTCACTGAGAATTGATCCACACATCTAAATTTGGCCTTGATACAAGCTCCATTATTGCCCTTTTTAGCACTTGTGTGTCACTGTGGATACTGAGCACTCAGAATTATCTCACATTTCAACAAAAACTGTGTTTTACCTGTTTGAAGTTTTATTAAAACCACCATATTAAAATAAAAGTGAGCCAGAGTTCTAGGATCTGAAACAAAATGGGAAAACTTCAGCAAATACTCATCCTGCATTGGCCTATCATCAGAGAACTGTGAACTTTCTTAGGGGGATTCAGACTACCATGAAAAGTTGTGTGAGAATGATTGCTGAGTTTTCTTGCTCCTAAAGAGGCTCAGCAGAGAACTGGGAACCTTCTTGGGAGGAATTCAATCTTGTATGAATGGTTTTGTGTTGGAGTGGGACTACTGGCCTTCTCATTTCCTAAAGAGTATCTCACTTCATTTTAGGGGAACTGACTTTAGAAGAATTTATCAATGGTGTGGAAAAACATGAGGACCTAATGGAATTGATTACGAAAAGTTTTGACCTTTCCAACGTACTCAAAGTCATACAGAATGGCAGGAGACACAGCGTCTGAAGGATCCAGTGGCAGATATCATCTGTGTCGTGTCATCATTTCAGATGACAATTTCAGAGAGCTTGATGTTGTCCAAGTCAGCCAAGGAAATACTGAGCAGCTTCCAGGAGTAACACTTTTCACTCTTGACTCTCTACTGCTCCTTTTATTTTCTTTATTCTTTCTCTTGCTAATGACTGTGGCAGCCACAGACCAAAAACCTTTGCCTACATCCAAACAACTTTTTTGGCGGTCTTTATGAACACCATTCAGAGTAATCAGTAAAGCAATGAAAGTATTGCAAGATGTAACCTTTCTAGACAACACAAAACTAAGCAATTTCTTCTTTCAAATATAAGCTCTTTAACCTGTTATCTAAAGTGTGGATATAAACTTCTAGGTAGGACTGGGTTCTATCGGGATCAATTCAGAAAGCAGCCTAGTTTGCGATTAACATTTGCTCTAATCAGTACATAAAATCGAAGTAGGCTCTCTGGGAAACATCTCAGTCAGTCTCATATTCTCAAAATGCATCCTCCTGAAAAAGCTGACTACCATTCTTGATTTTATTACATGTGTACATTGAAATGCTGTGATGTTTTTTCTTGATTGTATTACATCTGTAAATTAAAATACTGTGATGTTTTGGTGGTTTGGGGCAAGGTTCAGCTGCTGTTCTTTCAAGGTAACCTTTTTCCAAAAGGGCTAGAATGAAATTTTATCTTTGTAGAGTAAAATTAGATGTTCAAAGAACAGCTAAAACTAAATAATTTTTGTAAGCATTCTTCTTTCCCAGAGATGTGTGCCCTTTGTTCTGTATGTCCTCCTCTTCACAACTATGTGTTTTCACTGAGTTCTTTGCCATGGCTGCAGGAGTCAAAAGGTAAGAGGCATGGTGACGGGTTCCTGATGATGGGATTGGTGGCTCCTGCTAAACAGACCATTTAATAGCTAAATCTTCCTGCCTTTCCCCGACAGAGAGTTCTCATTTAGGAATCTTTGCCCTGCCCAGGAACCTGGGCAAAAGCTGTTAACAACTCAGTCTCTTTGAGACTACAACCTTTTTGTAACCTTGGTTGTGATTGTTCTGAATGTGGTAGCTGTTAGGAGTGCAGAGGAGGCACCTGCAGATGCCATGACCTCCTATGTTGTTTCCTTAGGAAACTAGGCTAAAACCAACTCAACCTTACTTTATAATTTTGTGAGCTGAATAGAACTACGTGAAGTGTCTGCAAAGAGAACAACAGACTTCTCTCTGGGTCTGTCGGGACCAATTCTCTCTCAAGCCTGCAACACATTCTATCAATTTCCTACATTCTATCATAGATTCTTAGATTAATTGAATGGGTTGGGTTGGAAAGGACCGTAACAATCATTTCGTTCCAACCCCCCTGCCATGGGCAGGGACACCTGACACTAAACCAGGTCACTCAAGGCCTCATCCAAATTGGCACTTAACACGTCCAGGGAAGAGGCATCCACAACCTTCCCAGGCAACCTGTTTCAGTGTCTCACCATCCACATTGTCAAGAATTTCTCACTAATATTCTATCTAAATCTACCCTCTTCAAGATTCAATAAGAGTAAGTTCTTGGCTGGCAGTGCCCTGCAGGCACCACACTAATATTAACTATTGTTAGAAGCATCAGCTTTACGCAAAGTAACTTGTAGACAGATCGGTGCAGGCTGAACAAAACAGTTATTAAGACTTCAATATGAAAATGTGTTTTCTTCCAAATTAATTTCAAATCTGTGTCGCTCCATCACCTGTAGTTATTATCCTGGGCTCTGGTTTGATCTATGGTATAACCTGTGAGTATGCAACATGCATCACTTGACATTATAAACAGCTCTGACATTCTAGTTCTGACATTTGAATCTTTTACATCTCAAACAAAAAAAGAGTGATGTATGAGACTGATGGTAGTTGGAATTTGAAATTCCTATAGTTATTCATCACTGATACAAGAATACATCTTTGTTGATATCGGTTTTCTCATATTCAGACTTCAAAAAGTCACTTTTCTTAATCTTAATTTTCTTTTGTATTTAGATCCTATGAGGGTGGCGTCCTTCAGAATCGGCTTTATGACACTTAAAATGTTCCAATCTAAGCAACTTGGCTGTATGGGAATGGCTGTGGTTTGGATTTTTGCTTATAAACTAATAAAGTTACAGACTTTGAAAAATGTCTGCTATCTATGCACACTGGAGTTTTTTTGTTACATATATATACATATATATACACTAAGGAATGTTGAGAGTACTTCCAGTTAAATTTGTCAGGGTTTGTTTTGTTTTTTTTTCCTGTGTAACTGTAATTATATGAATCGAACTCCAAGTAAGTATAAATGTTGTCTTGTATTTTAAAAAAAAAAAAATCTGATATGTAAGAAAATTCCTAGCCATTTTTTGATAGCTGGGATATTGTAAAGGTGTAGCTGACATAATCATTTTCCACACTAAATCTTTCAACAGAAATCTGTGTAATTAAGATCTAAAGTAATTTTGCAGAAACCTGTGTAATTAAGAAGTATCTTTGCTGTTGAATGTAAACATTATGACACATAATTTCCAGAACTATTCACATACACTGACTCTACCTGTATTTGGGACTATTCATAAGATCCTAAGTATTTTAGTAAGAAAATTTACTTCAATTTCCTTGGCCTATTTAAGCTAAATTTGATACCTTGTTTCTTGAGATGAAGACCTCATGGCTCATTATTCTGAATTTGACTTCTGTCCATCAAGTGAAATCAGGTGGCATAAGGGAAACCTGCCAAGTGTGACCCTCCTACAGAGTCTTGTTCAAAATTAACATGAAGCTGCAGCTTATGGTGGAAATGTTTTGTAGCCATGAAGTTACCTTTTAATTTGACCTGATGATTGGAATGTTTATTACCAGTTTAATAGAGACCAGAAAAGAAAAAAAAGGAAGGTCAGTGATAGCTGATGTTATGGGCCCCCAATACCAAATACTTCAGTGGTTAAGAGGCAGTGATGAGCGCTGATCCTGGGGGCTGTCATGGGAATGCTTCTGCTTCGAAGACCTGCATGGAGGAGAAAAAATATGCTCTGAAGAAGTGTCTTTGCTGGAAAGATTGATGCAAACGCTAGAGAGGACTGTCTCAAGAAGCTGGGCTGTCTATATCATCATTACAGGGAGGTAGGTTTTAATTAAGATGGATGTGTACTGAGAATTGCTAAATATTTTGTAACCATATTCACCTTGGAAAGATTCACAGACTTCAAATTCACTCTGTGCAGCTTGGTGAGTGTTGCTAATTGTCAGGGTAATTAAAGTTTCTGTTCTAATGAAAGCTTTTCTGCTGTTAAGAAATCACAGAATCAGAGAGTTGTTTGGGTTGGAAAAGACCTCTAAGATCAGTGCGTCCAACCATCAGCCTAACACAACCATGGCCATTAAGCCATGTCCCAAAGTGCCATGTCCACACATTTCTTGAACACCTCCACAACCTCCTTGAGTAGCCTGTTTTAATGCCTCCCTATGTAAATTTGGACCAGATGATCCTTGGCTCCCCTTCCAACCTGGCATTCTATGACTATGACTTTACACATCTTTTTATTGCATCTAAACAGCTAACAGTAATTTAGTGTAACAGTCTCCAGTTCTGAACAATTTTTGTCTTAAAATTACCTCTTTCTTTGGTAGCTCAATATGCTAAGAAAATAAGTAAGTACCTTTCTTTTTTTTTTTTTTTTTTTTTTTTTTTTCTTTTCATTTTGAGACTCCAGTAATTGAAAGCCACAAATAGTATTATCTTGTAGATATGAAGTTGCTTAAGCATTAACAGGCATGATTAAAGTATGACACAGTTCTGCATCCCTGAAAAAAATGGAATTATAGAAAAGATCTTGAGCGACCCGTCCTCAAGGGAGATGTCCCTGCCTATGGTAGGGGGTTGGAACTGGATGATCTTTGAGGTCCCTTCCAGCCTAAACCATGCTATGATTCATAAAATAGCTTGGGTTGGAAGGGAATTTAAAGACCATATAGTTCCAATCCCCATGCGATGGGCAGGGACGCCCTCCACTAGACTAGGTTGCTCAAGACCTTAGCCAACCTGACTTTAAACTGGCATTTAAATGTTGGCCTTGCATAAGATTAGCTGCAGCATACAGACCAGAATAGCAAGTACCCAGCTCAATAGTCAAAGCCTGGGTTCCCTGTGTGAAAGGCTGTGCAGACTCACAAACCAGTAGGAGTGCATCCATTTCCTTGACACTCAATAAAGCTTTTTCCACATGTAAAGATTTCTAGAAGTCCTGCATGACTACAGAAATCACTGAAGATACAAGGGACAGATTTTTTAAGCACCACTTTTAAAACTTCTGCTAAATAGTGTAGGGAAAAAAAAGCAGAAAATCTGTATAGCTTTCCACCATTGTTTTGGACCTGCCTTTATTAGAAAACTGAGGCAAAAAAATAGCCCAAGTATATGATTTTGAGATGGCAAATCTCATGCAAAAATACAATTCTTTTAACAGTTTATAATTTACTTTTATTAAAGGCTAAATTTTATTAAGGACAACAGGGAATGGATTTAAGCTTCAAGAGAGCAGATTTAGGCTGAACATTAGAAAGACATTTTTTATACTGAAGGTGGTGAGACACCAGAACAAGTTGCCCAGAAATGTCATTGATACTACCTCCCTGGAGGTGTTCAAGGCCATGCTGGAGAAGACCTTGAGCAACTTGGTCTAGCAGGAGGTGTCACTACCCATGGCAGGGAGGTTGGAACTAGGTAATTTTAAAGATCCTTTTCAACCCAAACCATTCTATGAATCTATGCATTTATAATTAACCTTTTTAACAATCAATTTTGAGGAGCTAGAGGAAAAAGCTTAACATTTGAAATTAAACAGGTTTATATTGTTCTTTTATTGTTCCTTTATTAAAGGTGCTTAAAAGAGCATATTTATTCCCCTGCCCTCATTTATTTTTTAATTAGCTCTATCTTCCCTTTGTTACCTGTTCACCAGCTGAGGCTCTGATGGCAATGTCAGCTAGCAATCAACTTCTGGTGAAGATCACAATTCAGTCATCTTCTAAGTAATGCAGCGATTTCCAATAACATTCCATAAACACTGAACATCAAACAGCTCATAAAACACAAACTTATAGCCAGAAATACCTCCAAGCAGAATACTTTTTCAATTTTCCATGAAAGCTTGGGCTCTTCTCCAGAACTTCAAAGCACACAGGGAAAACAAACACACAAAATGCCCAAAGGTTTTAATGATCAGGGCTTTTTCTAAGCAGCTAAGATGGTGAGATTTCCATGCCCTACAGTAGCAGCTGACTTTCCTTGGTCAATGGAAAGAGGAAGCTATTGTAGGTATAGGTCAGATCTAACTTCTAAAGATGCTGATATGAATAATCAAGCAAAATAAAGGCAGAGTGATGCACGCCTAAAAGGGAAATTCCCCAAATGCTGCATTCTGCCTGGCAGGGATAGTAAATGCCTCTGGAGAACACAATAAAGGAAATAATCCTTCACTGAAAGTGTTACCAAACATTTGAATAGTCTGCACAGGGCAGTAGTAGAGTCAGCATCCCTGAAGATATTTAACAGCATGTGGACCTGGTGCTTAGGTACATGGTTTAGTGGTAACCTTGCAGTGCTGGGTCAAAGGTTGGGCACAATGATCTCGAAGGTCTCTTCCAACCAAAGATACTCTGTAATTCTGTAATCTTGAGCCTTCCTGGCGTGTTTGATTTTTTAAGAAAGCACATTTGTGATTCAGATACAGGAGATGTTCCGCCGTCACCTTTTCTGCATCCTGTCCAGAAATGCTCATAATGCTGCCTTGTATCTGAAGAGAAGCTGAATGTGCACCATAGGCAAGCTATTTCAGAAAGTAAAGGGATGTGTTGACCTTAAAACAGCCCAAAATCATAGAATCATAGAATTGTTTTGGTTGGAAAACCGCTCTAAGATCACTGAGTCCAACCATCAACCTAATACCACGGCAAATAAACCATGTCCCAAAGTGCCACAGCCACACATTCCTTCAACACCTTCCAGCAACTCCACCACTTTCTTGGGCAGCCTGTTCCAATGTCTGACCACTCTTGCACAAAAGAAATTTTTCCCAGTATCCAACCTAGCCCCTCCCTGGCACAATTTCAGGCCACTTCTATTGCCTGATACTAGGGAGAAGAGACCAACTTCTACCTCACCCCAACCTCCTCTCAGGGGCTTGTAGAGAGCAATAAGGTCTCCCCTCATCCTCCTCTGCTCCTGACAAAACAATCCCAGTTTATGAAGGTGGCATCAGAAATTATTACCCTGCAGGTAGAAAAGGTAGCAGGGAATGCTTCAACAAATAAATGATGATGTTGTTTGAGATGGCAGAAAAATCTTCAAAGCCGCTCTTCCCCCTTCCCCAGCTTCTCATGAAAGTGGTGATGGCAAAGCATGCTTGTGGCAAGCCAGTCTGCTGCTAAGAGAAAGGAATATTTTTTGCAATCAACAAGCAGATCAGATATGAACAGAGCACGATGGGTTATTTGTCCAGCTCTTTTTAAACTTTTCCCACTGTTTTGGTCCCCTTGTGGCTGAGGGTTGTTTGGGTTTTTTTCCCCTCTCCTAATCCATACAGAAGGATTGCTAAAAGTCTTGCATGAACACAAAAAATGAAGAAGATATAAGGAAGTGATTTTTAACCACCATTTTGAAAATATCATCATCACCAATAAGGAAGAATATTCATAAAAATATAAATTGTATGTAGCTTTGCACTGCATTTTTTGACCTGCCCTGATTAGAAAGCTGAGGCAGAAAGTATGATTTTGGGATGGCAAATCTCAAGTTAAAATACAGCTCAATTTTAAAGAGCTAAAGGAAAATGCGAACATTTGAAATCGAATGGGGTTTTATTGTTCTTTCATTGTTCCTTTATTAAAAGGTGCTTAAAAGAGGATCTTTATTCCCTCAACCTTATTTATTGCTACCCTGTTGTGGTGGGTTAGGAGTTTCCTGCCCCCCTCCCCTCCTTACTATTGGAATTTACCAGACTAGTTCAGACAACTTGGAAGTAAGATGAAGCTACATATACAGCAAAGCAAAATTTACAAGCCTAGATACACAATATATTTACAAGTATTTACAATTATATACAAATTAGAAATAATACAGAAATCTAAAGTCCCTCCTGGACAAATAAAACTGCCCAGAAGGGCTCAAAGCTACTCCCTCTTTCTCCCACTACTTTCCCAGACAGATAAACAAAACAAGCAGCAAAGCTTACGTTGTTTTCTGTTAGCCAAGATTAGCAGCAAAGATATTAGAGCGGAGTGAGAGAGGAAGCAAACAGGAGCAGCATCACAGACCAGAGTGGGACAAATTGTTGACATTTTGGCCTTTTGTGTCTCTCAGCAAACCAGCGAATGATACAGACATCATAATTTTCTTTTCGCAACAAATGATCCAATTTCTCTCACAAAAATATTCCAATTAGCCTCAAACCAGCACACCTGTTCACCAGCTAGGCTCTAATGGCAGGGTCAGCTAGCAATCAACTTTTAGCTTTCTTCTACTTGTCTTGAGTATTTCTGGAAGCTTGAGGGAGAGAGAATCAGATTCTGAGATATAAAAATGGCTTTCTGACATCTGGAGAGTAGCTTTGTGCTGCAAAAAAACTGTTTGCTCACAGATGTGCTACTCCTGCTGCTTATTTTGACTTCTTTCATTTCTGTTTTGCATTGGCATTCCATGAGCTCTGGGAAGACAAACTTTGCTGTTTACTGGAGAGAGAGCATAAAACATCTTTTTTGTATATATCTAAAGCAGAGACATCTGGCAATGAGAGCCATGGTGCACGAAGGCCTTGTGACACTATTCCCATGACAAGGTTCTGTTCGTCAGACTGCAAGAAGCATTTAAAATGCAATGATTTGCAGTAAAAACTACCACAGATGGTGTTGGTGTTTGTGGAGTTTAGGAGATCATAGTGTTTGGATACAGAAAAACATGGATACACACAAGTTTCTCTTTTGGGTGTTTAAATAAATGCAAGCTTGTTCAAGTTTATTTTTCAGACTTGTTTTCTTATTCAAGTTTTGTGAGCCAAGAAGACTTTGTAGAGAATCAATTCCACTATAACCTCAAGAACACTACAGTGGTCAGATACAGTGAGATCTAGACCTCTAGCTCTAATTTCCACTCTGTAAGTTATCCTCATCTCTATCTGTAAATGATTCCTGAACAGCTTTTGTTTTCCTATGTGCTGCTGTGTTATCACCTTTCAAACATGTTAAGTGGTACATACAATCCCTTGACTAGCAGCAACTTTCCTCTCTCTCAGCACCCCTCGCCTTGTTGACATTTTACCCCTCACCTCCCAATACAGATCTGAGCTCACCATCTTAATTGTACAAGCTTTCTCTAAGAAATTTCTTCCCTCTCCTTTACAGAAGGTGGCAACTCAAGGATGGGGGTAAGAAAGAGGAAGGTCAGAAACTGAAGCACAAGGATAGATTTAGACTGGATATTAGGAAGAAATTCTTGACAGTGAGAGTGATGAGACACTGGAGCAAGTTATCCAGGAAGGTTGTGGATGCCCCTCCCTCAAGGTGTTCAAAGCCAGGCTGGATGAGGGCTTGAGCAACCTGGTCTTGCAGAAGGTGTCCCCTTGCCCATGAAAATAAGTGGTTGCAATCAGATGATGTTCAAGGTCCCTTCCAAACAACACCATTCTATGAATCTGTGAAACCCATAATTCCACACGCCAATGCAACTGTCCTTCACACCTCAGAACTGATGACCCAGCCAAAGAAAATTGAAACTTGTGTCCAGATTGGTTCAATTCCACACTTTATGGACCACAGTTGTCAGAAGGCATAGGTCAGAGGTATAAAAGTAGGAAAATGTGTCCATAAACTCTGCCACCCACTGACTCTGATTGTAGTGTTGAGTTGAATCCAGTATACCTTATTTTGGGTAGGATATAAGTTATTTTTACTAGACCTGAGAGTACAAGCCACATAACTGACTTAGCCAAGTACTTGCTGCACAAAAATCCTTGACAACACATTAGCATGAGGGCATCCAGATGTCCACGTCTTGTGCAACCCTACCAACCTTGCTAATCATGCATCTCCAGCTATTTGGAAGTCAGGTGAGGTACTGCTACCCCTGGCTATCAGAGAACAGTTTGGGTTGGAAAGGACCTTAAAAACCATCTAGCTTGAACCCCCTTGCCATGGGTAGGGGCATCTTCCACTAGACCACATTGCTCAAGGCCTTATCCAACCTGATATGTGAACCTATATTCACATCTCCCATTGCAGGACAGAGTCAGCAACACTCAACTTCCACAGAGCTTGCCACAGACATAAGAGAAGCAGAAGGATGAAAGAGGAGAGGGAATCAGACCTCAGGCATAGCTCTGCTTTTCTTCTTCACAGCAGTGAGCTTAGCTTAGGAAGCTGTGAATCTTCACAAGTGCAGCCCAGAGAAACCATTTCCTGCTATCTCCTGGCAAGCACCAACTTCTGTGCTCTTAAACCATATCCCACTTCTACATCCACATACTGTGACCAGACCCAGGACTCATGCCAAAAGAAGCAAATATATGAAGATAAAGCTCTGAGCAGACCTCATAGCAGCCTCCCAGTACCTGAAGGGGAGTACAGGAGAGATCTAAAGGGACTTTTTACAAGGGCTTGTGGTGATAGGAAAAGAGGGAATGGATTTAAGCTGGAAGATTTAGACTGGATATTAGGAAAAAGTTTACAGTGATTGTGGTGAGATACTGAGACAGGCTGCCCAGAAAGGCTGTGGATGCCCATCCCTGGAAGTGTTCAGGGCCAGGCTGGATAAGGTCTTGAGTAAATTAGCCTAGACCTGGTCATGTGAGTCACCTGAGTGGCAGTGGAAACTGTCCCTGCCATTGTTACGGGGCATGGACCTAGATGATCTTTAAGGTTCCTTCTAACCTAATACCAAGCTATGATTCTCTGCTTAGAGCACTTCTCTCATGCAGCTCCAAATGTGACGAGCAGTTTTTTCAATAAGGACAGAGACACATCCTTTTAACCAAATTCAGCTTTCTTCTAATTGGGGAATCATCATTATTTCATCTGGTTTGAGTGACCAGGCATATGTTGTTGAATTATGAAGACCAAGTATTTATTTTGACCACTTCAAAAAAATACCTTGTAGGCTAAATCCAGTTTGCCCAGCACTTTGTTAAATAATTGCATATGAGAAACATTTTTTTTTTAAATCACAGCTTGTTGCTGCACCATTTGTATGCTTACAGCAGAAAGAGTTCTGAATCACAGCTAAATCATTTGCAATGAATAATTCCACCATTCTGGACAGATGCAAAGTGTTGGAAGTTGCAGAACATTATGGAAATGTATCTTCTGTCCCCAGGAGATGGGAGAATTTGAATTCCTGGCACTGAAGGCAGGCTTGAATGAGAATATGATTAAACTTTTATAACTGCTTGATGTTTTCTTGGCTCAATCAATATTCTTCTCAATAAGCCCTTGGCCTGTTTCAGAAGCACTGCCAATATTTGTTGTTTGAGTAAATGTGGCTTTATTTTTCACTCCTGAGGGTCTGAGAGAAGAATGACATTGATGACAATGAGCTCTGTGGTCACACCTTTGCAAACTACGTCATCTGCTCAGGCAGGACAGGAGTTAGGTACTGATTGCCACACATCTTCTAGTGGCCCGTTAGGAATATTCACAGATTTACAGACATCTTGTCCAACCCCCATGCAGTCAGCAGAGACCTCTCCAACTCAGTTGGGCTGCTCAGGACTGTATCAAGGCTATCTTGAATGTCTCCAGGGACAGGGCCTCAACCACATCCCCAAGCAACTTGTTCCAGTATTTCACCACTCTCATTGTAAAGAACATCTTTCTATTATCCAATCTAAGTCTACCCTGCTCTAGTTTCAAACCACTGATCCTCATCCTATCACTACAAGCCCTTCTAAACACTTCTTCCCCAAGCCTTCCTGTGGGCCCTCCTTCAGATAATGAAATGCTGCTATAGGGTCTCCCAGAAGCCTTGTCTTCTCCAAACCGAACATCCTCAATTCTCCCAGCCTGTCCTGGTAGGAGAGGTGGTCCAGCCCTCTGATCCAGCAGAATCCACAGCTCTTTGGAGTTACTCCTATAGCTACAGCTACTTCTCCTTACACACTCCTCATTTTTTTTCCATAGCCTCTGAATCTACAGATATAGTTACTGACTTGACACAAGCTGAGTTCTGCAAGGGTTTCTGGAAGAGAGCAGTTATTTTATGCTTTTGTAAGCATAAAATAACTCTTCTACAAAGAGTGAGGGCAGAACAGCATTTGGAAGAAATACACTAAAAAGAGTTGAGTTTGGCATTTCAATAGTCAGTGTGATGATTTGGCTGTGTCTGAAGATCAGCATTTACAGAGAATGGATGTGTAAATCACTTTTTGTACGGTTTCTTCAGAGGTTGCTTGCAGAAAGTGATTCGCTGTTCCAGATGCCTCCATACTCAAATATACTGACTGACTGGAGAGGGTTGAGAGCACAACAGTAAAAATGATCAATTAGTGCAGATGTTTTGATTTACAAAAAAAATGTGATAAAAAGCTTCAAGGGATGAAATCCAGCTTGAGGACGTGCTCACTGGTGATCTAGAGAGGACACAGCTTGCTTCAAATAGGAATAAACACAATGAATAAATCAATTACATATGGCAGCATGCAGCAAGGGTAAGCACACACAGCTCAGTTCCATGGATTATTCTTCTATAAACCTAACTAAGCCAAAGAGAAGTTAAGGCTAAATCTTCCGTCAAACAATTCTGCACAGACCCACTCAAGAGAACTGCAGATTTATGTGCCCAGCTCAGGGGCCCACAACACAAGACAGACACAGATCTGCTGGAGCAGGTCCAGAGAAGGCCACAAAGACGATCATTAGGTCAGTGTTAAACACGCATTAGGAATCTAAACTGACAACTGACTGAAAACCAGTACTTTAAAGAGGTGATGTAAATTCTCCAACACTTTTCACTATCTGAATTTAACACCAGAAAATGGTACTAGTTCTTGGTATTTTCTCATGCTCCAAAGAAACCAGGAACCTCATGAAAATATTTTTTTCCTACACAACCAGAAATCCAAATAATAAATAGAAGGTTGCATTGAAAAAAAAAAAAAAAAAAAGAAAAAAAAGAAAAAAAAATCATAAATGTTTTCATTTCTTTTTTTTTTTGTTTGTTTGCTCTTATCTTCCATACTGGGCAACTCCACAAAAGGAACACCAAGATCTGACATTGACATTCATCAGAGAACTGGAGCACATCCCCTGTGAAAACAGGCTGAGAGAGTTTAGGCAGTTAAGCCTGGAAAAGAGAAGGCTCCTAGGAGACTTTAAAGCTGCATTTCAGTATCTGAACAGGACCTACAGGAAGGCTGGGGAGGGATTGTTTAAAAGGGCGGTTCCTCACAATGAGAGCAGTGAAATACTGGAACAGGTTGCCCAGGGATGTGGTTGAGCTCCTATCCCTGGAGACATTCAAGATCTGACTTGATGTGGCCCTGGCCAGCCAGATCTATTTGGAGGTGTCCCTGCTGAGCACAGTGCAGTTGGACAAGATGCCCTTTGAGGGTCCCTTCCAACCTCATGCAATCTGTGAATCTGTAAAGATGTGGAGCTTGGACAGAATAGAGGATGAGCTTCAAGCAATATGCAGACACCAAAGAAGTTTTCTTCTTGAATTGTCTGTGTTTCTACAGCATGTTAGCTAACAATATTCTCTTTTATGGTCAAAAACAGCAGTGTTCATTGTTAACAACTGAATGCAAAGCTCCAGGCTTGGGGCAGAGTGGCTGAAAAGCTGCCCAGCAGAAAAAGACCTGGAGTTGTTCATCAAGAGATCACTGAACAAGAAGAACCAGCACTGTGTTCAAGTGGCAAAGCAGGCCACAGCATTCTGGCCTGGGTCATCAGTAGCATGACCAGCAAGAGTAAGGAAGTGATTGCCCCCCTGTACTGGTGAGGCTGCACCTTGAGTATTGGGTTCAACATTGATGTGTCGGAGTATACTCGAAGAAGCTGGTGAAGGATCTAGAGCATGTCTTGTGAGCAGCAGTTGAGAGAACTGTCATTCACTCAGGATCAGGTTACAGTTCAGTTCTTCTCATTACGTGAGACAAAACAGGATTTCGCAGTGCTCTTATGGTTCATATTTGTGTACAGTGAAGCCTTCATGAGTTGTCCATGGGTGCCACGGTTATCTAGAAAAGAACTTGACCAAATTATACACATTATGAGCTTTTCCAGTTAAATTATTTTTTTGTGGAATACACTGAACTCCACCATATGTGGTGAGTTTTTGCGTTACCCAATGGGTATGACCAGGCATGTTAGCAGAAGTCACCCAAAAAAAACCCAGGGAAGAACTCATACAGTTTTCCAAACAGCTTCTGCATTAAACAATATGCATTATGTTAAGTAGCAAAGTAGCAATCAATATCAAACAATGGACAGCAGCGATCACTTCCTGTCCTCACTCAAAGTGATTGGGTTGCTTTGCAGTGTGTGCACCAGACACAAATTGAACCTGGGCCTTCCCACATAACAGGCAGGTGTCCTTCCACTAAATGACATGGACCTTGGGACTAGCAATGAGTGGATTGAGTGCCTATGGGTAAAAACCAGAGGGCAGACCAATAAGACTGACATACTCTTTGTAGTCTGTTACAGGCCACCCAACCAGGAAGAGGAGGTGGATGTATTATTCTATAATCAGCTGCAGGATATCTCAAGATCTCCAGCCCTTGTTCTTGTATGCGACTTTAACCTGCCAAATATCTGCTGGGAACTTAACACATCAGAGAGGAAGCAGTCTAGAGTCTAGAAAGTTTTCACAGTGTGTGGAGGGTAGCTTCTTTACACAGCTGGTGTGACAGCCTACCAGGGGTGAGGCTCTGCTCGACCTGCTGTTTACAAATAGAGAAGGGCTGGTGGAAGATGTGGTCAGAGGCTGCCTGGGATGCAGTGACCACAAAATAATAAAGTTTCCAATATGCAGTGAAGCCAGGAGGGGCATCAAAAGAATGTCCACATTGGCTTATTCAATGAATGAACTCAGAGCGCATCTTGGGGAAAAGTCCTTAAAAACAAAGGGGTCCAGGAAGGTTGGACCTACTTCAAGAAAGAACTCTTAAAGACACAGGAACAGGCTGTCCTGATGTGCCAAAAGTGGAGCTGATGGGGAAGACAAACAGCCAGGATGGGCAAGTTTCTTCTGAAGGAATTAAAGGGAAAAAAAAGAGGGTTATCACCTTTGGAAAGAGGGGGAGGGAACTCAGGAAATGTTGAAGGATGTTGCTAGGTCGTGTAGGAAGACAATTAGAGAGGCAAAAGCCAGGTAGGAACTTAGACTGGCCACTGCTGCAAATGATAATAAAAAATGTTTTTTATAAATAATGACAAAAAGAGGAGCAAGGATAACGTTCGCTCTTTACTGGACAAGGAGGGGAATGTAGTAACTAGAGATGAGGAAAAGGCAGAGGTGCTTTAAGACAGGTTCTCTTCAGGACAGCTGGCCTCCTGGGCTGGTACACAGAATCACACAGAATGTCAGGGGCTGGAAGGGACCTTGAAAGATCATCCATTCCAACCCCACCTGACAGAGCAGGATCACCTATACCAGATCACAGAGGAACATGTCCAGGCAGGTTCTGAATATCTCCAGAGAGGGAGACTCCACAACCCCCCTGGGGAGCCTGTGCCAGTGTTCTGTCACCCTCACAATGAAAAAATTCCAGCTCGTGTTTACATGAAACTTCCTATGACCATGGTAGATGGGGTCAGGGAGCAGAACAGCTCCCCTCTAATCCAGGAGGAAGCCTTCAGGCACCAGATGGGATCCATCCTAGAGTGATGAGAGAGCAGGCAGATGAGCTTGCCAGGACACCTTCCATCATTTATCAACAGTCCTGGCATGATGGAGAGGTCCCTAAGGACTGGAGGCCTGGTGACCACAAGAAGGGTCTGAATGAGGACCCAAGAAGTTACAGACCTGTCAGCCTGACCTCAGTGCCATACAATATAATGGAACAGATCATCTTACCTACAGGATGACCAAGGGATCAGACCCAGCCAGCACAGATTTAGGAGGGACAGGTTGTGCTTGACCAACCTGATCTCTTTTTATGAGGTGACCTGCCTGGTGGATGTGGAGAAGGGCTTAGATGTAGTCCACCCGGACTTCAGCAAGGCCTTTGACACTGTCTGCCATAGCAAACTCCCGGCCAAGCTGGCAGCCCATGGCTTGGGCAGGGGCACTCTGCTGGGTTAAGAACTGGCTCGATGGCCAGGCCCAGAGAGTGGTGGCGAATGGAGCCACATCCAGTTGGCAGCTGTCACTAGTGGTGTTCCCCAGGGATCAGTGCTGGGACCAGCCCTGATTAATATCTTCATTGATGATCTGCATGCGAGGACTGAGTTCAGCATCAGTAACTTTGCAGACAACACCAAGTTGGGAGCATGTGTTGATCTGCTGGAGGGTAGGAGGACTCCGCAGAGGGACCTGGACAGGCTGCACAGATGGGCACAGTCCAGTGCCATGAGTTTTAACAAGTCCAAGTGTTGGGTTCTGTACTTTGGCCACAACAACCCTATGCAGCACTACAGGCTACAGACAGAGTGACTGGAGAGCAGCCAGGCAGACAGAGACCTGGGGGCACTGGTCAACAGGCAACTGAACATGAGCCTGCAGTGTGCCCAGGTGGCCAACAAGGCCAATGGCATCCTGGCTTGTATCAGGAATAGTGTGGCCAGCAGGATGAGGGAAGTCATTCTGCCCATGTACTCAGCACTAACACGCCTTGAGTACTGTGTCCAGTTCTGGGCCCCTCAGTTTAAGAAAGATATTGAGGTGCTCAAACATGTCCAGAGAAAGGCACCAAGGCTGTTAAGGGGGCTGGAGCACAGCCCTGTGAGCAGTGGCTGATGGAGCTGGGGTTGTTCATCCTGGAGAAGGCTCAGGGCAGACCTTATTGCTCTCTACACCTACTTGAAGGGAGGTTGTAGCCAGGTGTGGGTTGACTTCTTCTCCCAGGCAACCAGTGACAGTGCAAGACAAGCCTCAAGACACACCAGGGCAGAACATTAGGAAGAAGTTCTTCATAGAAAGAGTGATTGGCATTGGAATGGGCTGCTCAGGGAGGTGGTGGAGTCACCATCCCTGAGGATGTTTTAAAGGAAGCTGGATGAGGCACTTAGTGCCATGGTTTAGTTAATTAGAAAGTGTTACATGGTAGATTGGACTCAATGATCTCGAAGGTCTTTTCCAACTTGGTTAGTTCTGTGATTCTGTGTGAAAATACCATAAAGAGGAGCTCAGATCCAGTAAGGACACCAAGACAGCACCTGTGCAGTGGTCACTAACCCTGTTTCTAGCTAGCCCAGAGGCCACCAGGCCCCCCAGCCCTTGTCATGTCCCCGTCCCCCCATTCACCCAGTGTGCACCATGGGTACTCACCAGTGACAAAAGAAGGAGGATCCCTCTACACAGATGGACACAGCTTGGAGCTTCTACCTTTCCTGGGGAGAATTAAAAAGGGGAGTGGGCAGGAAGATCAAAGTGGCCACACCTGAGGTGGAAGGAAACTCCAATAGAGCCCATCCCAGGTGCTCTGGGATTTGGGGAGAAAGGGGCACAATGGGATAGGTGAGGGGGGAGTGGAAAAGAAATGAGGAAGATATGGCATTCCTGTGTGAGCTGGTATAGGTGATCCTGCTCTAGCAGGGCAGTAGGACTAAATGATCTTTCAAGCTCCCTTCCAGCCCTTAACATTCTGTGATTCTGTGAACTGGGTCTCTCAGTCTTCAGGCTGAGGGGAGACCTCATTGCTCTCTACAACTCCTTGAAAGCAGGTTGGAGCCAGGTGGGTGCTGGTCCCTTCTCCCAGGTAACTACCTGCAGGACAACAGAAAATGGACTCGATTTGTTGGAGGAGATGTTTGGATTGGGTTTCAGGAGAAACTTCTTAACCAACAGGGTTATCAACTATTAGAATACACTATCCAGCGAAGTGGTTGAGTCGTCTCTGGAGGTATTTACAAGTTGTGTTGATGTGCTGCTTAGCGACATGGTTTAGTGGCGGGCTTGGCAGTCCTAGGCTACCAGCTGCACTCCATGATCTTGAAGGTGCTTTCCAACATAAGCAATCCTATGATTTTATGACTCTCTATCTATTTCATTGTAAGATTGAAAAGGTGTTGGCCTATCTTCATACCACAGGAAATTTCCTCTTGAGATCTGTATACAGTGGCAGAGGAAGTGTGGGACCTTAGCTAAAACCAAAACCTCAGAAGTCTGGCTCTGTCCAAGAACTACTTTTCTTCAAGGACCATAGTACTACAACCCAGCCACCCTCACCCAGAAGATTACTACAAACCATTCCTCCCGGTATCCAGCCTATTCATGACTGTTAAAACAGTTCTCGTGATTTATTAAGTACCTTTATTGGAACAAAACCTAAAACAAAGACTTTGCTCAAAGTTTTACCTTTGTGATTCTTGTTTCTTTAGCTTGCTGACAGTTTGACACGCAACCTTGCTTTGCAGTCTGCATAAATGCATCCTCTGGGTTAAAAGCATTAGCAAACATTTGCTGACTTTTTGATTTCTAAGCTTATGAAGTTTGAAAGTTCTGTTCACATTTTATCAAGATACCCCAGGTACTATTTGTACAGGATAGTTTTCATGTGCCATTGCTGAATGCCACTGACATTTTCCCATAGGGGTGGCAGGAGAAACACTTTTCAGCTGAATGCTCCTGTTGCTCTGTGTAGCATGAATTCAAAGCAGCCAGAAGTAATTACTGGATAAATTGGCTGAAAGCGTAAAACTGAAAACACAGGAACATATTCTTTATTTTCCTGGGTTAGTGATTACCTCAAATAAAAAATAAGCTTGGGTGTATTTCTGTTATTTCTAGTATCAAATTACACAGCAGTAAGTTAGAAGACATCAAGACTGCAGTGCTGTCTAGGGATGTGGCTGGGCCCCCATTCTTGGAGGTATTCAAGATCAGACTTGATGTCATCCTGGACAGCCTGATCCAGCTGGAGGTGTCCCTGTTCACGGCAGGGGAGTTGGGCAAGGTAACTTTAGAGGGTCCCTCCCAACACAATGCTATCTGTGAATCTGTGACTCCTACTCCTGGGAATCAGAAGAAAGTAATTAATCATGTGTGCACTGTATTTCACTCTTGAATTATCACAGCACTGCAAGGAGGTACAGAAAATTCACATCGAAGGCCACGATGACCCTAAGCCCAAGAGTGAAAAAAAAACCCCGAAGACTTTACGATATTTATGTTTTTTCACCAGTAACTTTACGATGCATTTTTCTCCATTACAATAGCACTGCTGCCCAGCCTGCCCTGCTGCCATGGCTTGCCTTGACACCTGGCCTGCACTATTACCCGACCGGCGCTGCCAGCCTGCCTGCACTGCTGCCCTGAGCAGAGCAGCTGGGCCTGTGACCCGACGTAGCCCTGCCCTTTGGACACCCCGTCCCAAGCTGGTGTCCATTTCATACCATTTATTTAAGGCTGGCCTTTTGCCGAGGACAAGGCAGCACATCGCAGGGCAAAGGGAGCTGGTCCTCTCCCAGTACCAGTGGCTGCCTTCAGAGCGGCTGCCCTCGGGGCCCCTGAAGTACCACGTTCAGTCCAGCAGCGATCCGCTTGAACGGGCTCCCCTCCGGGACTCCAAACCACAACCGCCGCCGCACACAGCCCGGGACCACTAAAGGTCGCCCCTAAGCGCAAGGCGTCTCTCACGCAGCAGCTGGAGCCCGCCCCGGGCAGCGGCGGCGTCCAATCCCCGACCCTCTCCGAGACACGTAACCAATGGGAGGACTCTGAGGATAGGTGGTTGCCACGAAGGGGTGGGCTCTGAGCAGATAGTAGCCAATTATAATGAGAACGGCTCCCCGCTGCTTACTTGGGTAGGCTGTGGCACCAAACTGACATGAGTGGGGCACAATCAGAGGCGGGCAGTGACAGTGCGCGCTGTTTGAATCGGTGTTGGGTGGGACCGAGGCGGCTTTGAACGGCGGGAGCAGGGGCCGGGGTTTGTGCGTGCTTGCCGTCCTCCGGCGGGGTGCAGTCTGCAAATCATGGAAGTGGACCTGGATAAGCAGCTGCGGCGGAACAACGAGCGCTTTCTAATGACCATCAACAGCATTGTGGAGAGGGTGAGAGCCGCGCCGGGCCGTTGGGTGAGGGCTGTTGGCGAGATCTGCCACCTGCGGTGCCTGCGGGTCGCTGCCACCATGCTTCCTGCCTGCCTCAGCAACGCGGGCCGCCTGCGGTCTCTGTCGCCTGGCGTGGCTTCTTCGGGCCTGGCCGTCCCTGTGTGTCCCTCTGCCCTCCTGCCTTAGGCACTGCTCTCTGTCCCCTCTTCTCCCCGGTGACCCCAAGTCCTGATATGTCCGTAGAGACAGGCACCGCTTGCTTCCTAATTGCCAGTAACAGGCTCTGAGTTATCATTGCCAATTATTTATTTGTTGTGTCACAAGGCAGATTTATTTGTTGTTTCTCCTAGCTGCCATTCGAGGCCCCTCAGCTTTGCATCTTGTGCAGAGTGGTGACGCATTACGGTGCCTTGACATGAACAAGCTGGTCAAGAGCCAGCTCCTCCACTAACATCCATAAAACTCAGATCTCAGATTGTCAATAAGCAAGTTGTCAATTCTGAGTTGTCTTTATAGTGCCCTTAACCCAAAATAGCTGGCATAGGCCAAGTGCTTTCACTGAAACCACAGAAAGATGTGCGAGACTCCCTCCACAAATCCTTCCTTCAGAGCTGTTTTGTGTTAAAAGTTGTGGGAACCACACATCTCCATCCAGAGATGCAAGCATTTCTTCAGAGATGTCACCTCTGCTGTGTTCAGGGGAATCCTTCTGTGCTGATCTCTAGGTGCCAAGTCTGATTCTAGAAGGATTTTCTCATCAAGAGATTGGACATTTTAAAGTTGTGAGCAGTCTGTGCTACTCCCAGCTGAACAGAAAATTTAGAATAAGCTGTAACAGAAAACTTTAAACCGCTCTGAAGCCCTGTTCTTGTCAGTGACAGGCATATGCCTTGGAGTGACTTCTGTAGATGCTTAAAATATCAATATCTTTCTCAGGAACAAAGCTTTCCAAATTGCTGACTTCTAACTTCAGCCAATGAAACAACACGGAGATAATTACAGTTTTGTTTTGACCAAAATATGAGCAAAAACCATACATAAAATGCACATATAAAACATTGGTTTAATCGTTTATTCTAATTTCTGGTGGTCCTTTTTATTTAGTATAATCAACCTTTTGAAGATGACTTGCTCATTTCCATGGAAACCCTCACTTATGAAACATCTGATGGTAAGAACTTCTTAAAGCTGTAATATTTTCATGCTGGATGTTTAGACTTCGTAAAGCAGGCAGCTATTGGAAGTTACATAGCATCTAATTGCAACAGGTACGGAAATTTAGGTATGGCCTTTTGCATGCATACTTTGATACATGTATGCAGGTTTAGGTTGAATGTTAAGAACAATTTATTTGCTGCAGGAGTCATCAGGCATTGGAAGAGGCTGCCAAAGGAGGTGGTGGAGTCACAGCTTCTGGAAATGTTCAAGTAATGCGTGGACATGGCACTTTGGGACATGGTTTAATGGCCATGGTGGCGTTAGTCTGATGGTTGGACTCGATGATCTCAGAGGTCTTTTCCAACTCAAACAATTCTGTGGCTCTATGAAAAGAGGAAGGCTGTAGCTGGATGAAGCTGGCTTGGTAAACATGAAGGGGCAAAAGGTAGCTGCAGCTGCAGAAGATGCCAGCAAGGAAACAAAAGCATTGAAGCAGGTATATTTGCTGTGAGAGTGAGCAGAAAGAGAAAAGCAGAGCGGACAGGAAAAGGGCTCATTGAGGGCAGAGAGAACAGACTGGTATGACACGAAGGAGTTCACTACAGCCTTAACATAAGCTGCCATAAGTCACAGTAGATTCTGCCTAGCGGGCAAGTACATACAAACACCCCAAGCCAATTTCATATTCACCAGCACCGTCTTTCGTGTCCCAAAGCCACAAGGGAAGGTGAAAAACCAGGGAGAGGTCAAAAGGTTAGGTGAGGACAGAGGCTGAGCAGCCTCAGAAAAGAATACACACAAGCAAAGGAAATTTTCAACAGAAGGAAGAGAAGAGAGGGAGGAAGAGAAAGGCAGACCCTGGTGTGCTGAATACACTGGAATGATGCTGGGTTTTTCACAGACCCCCTCTGTTAGTAGCTTTTCCAGTTCTGCTCTTTGAATAGCTGGAGCCGTGCCCACTGTTGGACAGGGAGCTGTGACATTATCTGCTGCACCCACAGAAACAGTTCAGCACAATTCTAGCTGCTGCAAGGGCACCATCAAGACCCTACTTGGAATAGTTACAGGTCAATAATCCCTGGAGAGGTTATTTGTGGGATTTTAATTCATTTTGTGTTCTGTTTTAGATAACAGCAAAGACTTACTAGCAAAGCTTAGGATAACAATTGTTAATATTTGCAGACCCTTCCCTTCCAGCAGATCAACATTCCAACCCAACTTGGTGTTATCTGCAAACTTACTGAGGATGCCTCAGTCCCCTCGTCCAGATCCACTTGTCACTGGCCATGAACTGGAGTTAACTTTGTTCCCCATCACTCTTTGAGCTGGGGCATTCAGCCAGTTCTTAGCCCAGCAAACAGCCAACCCATCCAAGCCACGCTGTGGAGGACAGTGCCAAAGGTTTTACTAAAATCCAGCTGAACATCCACAGGTCACCTTGTTGCAGGAGATAAAGTTTGTCAGGCAGGCCCTGCTCTTCATGGACCCACGCTGACAGGGGACTGATAACCTGGTTGTTCTGCACATGCTGCATAATGGCAAGGCAACCTGCTCTGTGGCACCGAGGTCAGACTGATAGGTCTGTAGCTCCCCAGATCCTCCTGGCCTTTCATGTAGACAGGCATCAGATTTGCTAACCTGAAGTCAATTTGGACCTTCCCACTTAGCCAGGACTGTAGGTTTGTGATGGAAAGTGGCTTAGTGAGCTCTTGTCAGTTCCCTCAGCACTCTTGGGTGTGTGACCTATGAGAAGAAAAATCAAAATAGTAAAGACTTAGCGAAAACAGAGGAATGAAGGTATTAGCAAGAAGGTGATAGGCATAAATGGATTGTGTAGTTTCGTTTGTGTAGTTACTAAGGGTGAGGAGAAGGCCAAGGTGCTTAATGCCTACTTTGCCTCAGTCTTTAGCACTGGAGCCAGCAGTTCCCTGCACATGCAGCCTCATGAGTCAGGGAGGGGAATCAGAATGATGTCATCACATCAAATGAGGAAGTAGTCAGTGATTTGCTATGCCACTTAGACCCACAAAAGGCTATGGGGCTGGATGGGCTGTCCCCAAAGGTGCTGAAGGAGCTGCCAGATGTGCTCACCAAGCCACTCTTCATTATTTCCCTGAAGTCCAGGTTAACTGGGGAGGTGCCAATAGACTGGAGGGTAGCAAATCTGACACCCATGTACAAGAGAGGAAGGAAGCAGGATCTGGGAAACTACCTCAGTACCAGGGAAGGTCATGGAGCAGGTCATCTCAAGTGCCATTACACACCATATAGAGATCAGGCCCAGTCAGCATGGGTTTATGAAGGGCAGGTCCTGCCTGACAAACTGATTACATTTGATGATAAGATGATCTGACTATTAGGTGAGGGAAAGGCTGCCTACCTAGACTTCCAAAAAGCTTTTGATACTGTTTGCCACACAATTCTTGTGCACAGACTGGCTCATGGCTTGGATGAGCACAGCTCTGCTGGGTAAAGGACTGGCTGGATGAAAGGGACCAAGGAGTGGTGGTCAATGGAGCTAAATCCAGCTGGCAGCTGGTCACCAGTGGTGTTCTTCAGGGCTCAGTGTTGGGACCAGTTCTGTTTAACATCTTTACTGATGACCCTGATGAAGACATAGAGTCTGTCATCAGTAAGTTTGCAGGTGACACCAAGTTAGGTGGCTGCATTCATCTGCATGAGGGTAGGGAGGCTCTACAGAGGGACTTGGATAGATTGGATCGATGGGCCAGTGTTAATGGGATGAACTTCAACAAGGCCAAATGCCAGGTTCTGCACTTGTGCCACAACAACTCCAAGCGATGCTTACAGGCTTGGGGAAGTGTGTCTGGAAAGCTGTTGAGCTGAAAAAGAACTGGGGGTTGTAATCAACAAGCACCTCAATATGAGCCAGCAATGTGCCCAGGTGACAAAGAAAGCCAAT